>CAUYQG010068081.1:0-11107 GCA_963574415.1 Tarsius wallacei
AATTTGCATACACAAAGTAGGTACAAAAGAAAAAATCCTAAAGGCAGCAAGAGAGAAAGGTAACACTACATACCAGAGAAAACCAATCAGAATAGCAGCAGACCTATCAGCAGAAATACTACAAGCTAGAAGGGACTGGAAACCAACATTCAAAGTCCTCAAAGATAAACAATTTCAACCAAGAATTTTCTACCCAGCCAAGCTAAGATTCATCAGCAATGGAGAATTAAAATATGTCCGAGACATCCAATCCCTAAGAGTTTATGCAGCTTCCAGACCAGCACCACAGGAGATGCTTAAAAAGGTATTAAATACAGAAGAAAGAAAAAAAGAATGATGAATGACCACATAGTTCCTAATAGCAGAACACAGAATCAACAAAGAATACATCATGACTTCAAACTTGAAAACACACAAATACATCAACCCCAAAGCTAAAAGAAAACAAAGAAAAAACTTCATAAGAACCTCATGACAGAGATAAACAATCACATTTCAATAACCAGTCTGAACACAAATGGACTAAATATACCACAGAAAAGACACAGAATGGCAAGCTGCATAAAAAACCATGGCCCAGTAATCTGCTACATCCAGGAAACTCATCTACACAAGAGACACACACAGACTCAAAGTTAGAGGATGAAAAACAATTTCCCAGGCAAATGGATCACAAAAGAAGGCAGGAGTTGGAAACTTAATATCAGACAAAACAACCTTTAAGTTACCAAAAATTTAAAAAGATACAGAAGGACACTACATAATGATAAAAGGTCTAATCCATCAACAAGTGAGACTTCAACTCAAAAAAAAAAAAGAAATATCCATCCTAAACATATATGCACCCAACACAGGAGTACCAGCGTTTACAAAACAACTACTAAATAAACTAAAAAAAGATATTTACCCCAACATTATTATAGCTGGGAAATTAAATACCCCACTAACAACCCTAGATAGATCACGAGGCAAAAAATCAACAAAGAAATCTGGAATTTCAACTTGACACTTGACCAAAAGCACTTAATAGATACCTAAGAACACTCCACCCAACAACCACAGAATATACATTCTACTCATCACCACATGGAACATACTCTAAGATCGATCACATTCTCAGCCATAAATAAAACATAAACAAAATTCATAAGATCGAATTACTACCATGTACCTTCTTAGTCAGCAGTGGAATAAAAATAAATATCAACAACAACAAAATTCCCCAAAACCCACAAAGACATGAACACTAAACAGCATTATGCTGAACGACTACTAGTTCAACAGAGAACAAAACAGAAATTGAAAGATTCCTGGAAACAGAATAAAACAAAGAAACATCCTACCATCCTCTGGAATGCCATAAAAGTAGTTCTAAGAGAGGAATTTATATCTCTACAACACACATCAAGAAAATGGAAAAATCACAAGTTAACAGCCTAACCAATTACCTAAGGGAGCTAGAAAGGTAAGACCACCAAAACCCTAACTTTAGCAGAAGAATCCAGATAACCAAAGTAAAAGCTCAAATACAGGACATAGAAAACAAAAACATCACAGAAAACATCAACAAAACAAAAAGCTGGTTCTTTGAAAGAATAAACAAGATTGATGGACCTCTAGCCAGAATGACCAAGAAAAAGAGAGAAAAAGTCCAAATAAACACTAAGATCCAATCCCAACTGACCCCGAAGATATACAAAAGATTATCAGACATTACTATGTGCACCGGTATGGAAACAAACTTGATAACCTAAAGGAAATGGAGGATTTTCTAATATCTCACAACCTCCCAAGGTTGAAACAAGAAGACACTGTGACACTAAATAGACCAATAACAACCCAGGAAATTGACTCCGTCATAAGAAAACTACCTACAAAAAAAAAAAAAAAAACTCTGCACCAAATGGCTTTCCAGCAGAATTCTACAAAATGTACAAGGATGAGCTGATACCAATCCTACTGAAAGTATTGCAGGTAATTGAGAAAGATGGAATTCTCCCCAAATCATTTTACAAAGCTAACATCACATGGATATATAAACCGGGGAAAGATCAAACAAAGAAAAAGAACTGGCCAATATTCCTAATGAACATAGGGGCAAAAATTTTCAACAAGATTCTAGCAAATTGGATCCAACAACACATCTCAAAAATCATCTACCATGACCGAGAAGGCTTCATCCCCAGGATGCAGGGCTGATTCAATATCTGCAATACCATAAATGTAATTAAATATATCAACAGACGTAAAAACAAGAACCACATGATGATATTATTAGATGTAGAAAAAACTTTTGATAAAATTCAGCATCCCTTCATGATAAAAGCCTTAAACACCTAGGCATAGAAGGAACATACCTCAAAACAGCGAGTGCCATCTATGATAAACCCACAGCCAGCATATTGCTGCACAGACAGAAACTGGAAGCATTTCCCTGAATATCAGAACAAGACAAGGCTGTCCACTTTTATCCCTCTTGTTCAACATTGTATTGCAAGTGCTAGCCAGCATAATCAGACAAGAGAAGGAAATCAGGAGTATCCAAATAGGAAAAGAGGAAGTTAGGTTAACCCTCTTTGCTAACAATATATCCTATACCTTGAAAATCCAAGAGAATCTGTCAAAAACCTGCTTCCACTGATAAAGGACTTTGGCAAAGTCTCAGGGTACAAAATAAATGTGCAGAAGACAGTTACATTCTTATATACCAACATCAAGGAGGCAGAGAACCAAATAAAAAGCACAATCCCATTTACAATAGCCACAAAAACAAAAATAAAAAAAGAAAGACCTCGGCATTTTCTTAACCTGAGAAGTAAAAGACCTTTACAATTAAAACTACAAAAAACTGCTCAAAGGAATGCAAGAAGACACAAACAAATGGAAAAATGTTCCATGCTCATGGATAGGAAGAATCAACATCGTTAGGATATCCATCCTACCAAAGGCAATCTACAGATTCAATGCAATACCTATTAGATTACCAACATCATTTTTCTCAGACCTGGAAACGACAGTACAGAAAATCATATGGAAACATAAATGACCACAAATAGGCAAAACAATCCTCATCAAAAGAAACAAAGTTGTATCACACTTCCAGACTTTAAACTTTACTGTAGGGCTATGATAATCAAAACAGCCCGGTATTGGTACAAGA
This sequence comes from Tarsius wallacei, assembly GCA_963574415.1. NCBI lineage: Eukaryota > Metazoa > Chordata > Mammalia > Primates > Tarsiidae > Tarsius > Tarsius wallacei. Next base: position 3,161 of record CAUYQG010068081.1, read on the forward strand.
ATAGGCATATGGACCAATGGAACGGAATAGAGATTCTGGAAGCAAAACCTCAATTTCTCAAACAACTGATCTTCGACAAAGCCTCCAACAACAACAGCAGGTGAGATGAGACCCTATTCAGTAAATGGTGCTGGGAAAACTAGCTGACCACATGCAGAAAATTAAAACAGGACCCCTACCTATCACCATACACAAAGATCAGCTCTAAGTGGATCAAAGACCTAAGCATAAAACCTCAAACTATAAGACATTTAGAAAATACAGGAGACATCCTCATAAAAATTGGAACCAACAACCAATTCCTGATCAAAACCCCAAGTGCCCATGCCATAAAAGATAAGATAGACAAGTGGAACCTCATCAAACTGAAAAGATTCTGCACAGCAAAAGAAACAAACCATCAAGAAAGTAGGGAGACAGCCCAGAGAATGGGAAAAAATATTTGCCTTATTGTATGTCTGACAAAGGCCTAATGTCCAGGATCTACAAGGAACTCAAACGTGCAGAAAGGAAACAAACAAACTACCCATTAATAAGTGGTCAAAAAACATGAATAGAAACTTCTCAAAAGAAGATATTTTGGCAGCCAACAGACAAATGAAAAAGTGCTCAGCCATACTAATCATCAGAGAAATGCAAATCAAAACCACATTGAGACACCACCTAACCCCAGAAACAATGGCCATCATTAATAAAACAAAAAACAAAAAGATGCTGGTAAGGATGCAGAGAAAAGGGAACGCTCCTACGCTGCTGGTGGGAATGCAAACTAGTGCAACCTCTTTGGAAAACAGTATGGTGATTTGTAAAACAACTAGACATTGACCTTCCATATGATGCAGCAATCCCCCTACTGGGAATATACCCAGAAGAACTCAAAACATTCTACAAAAAGGATACCTTTACATGCATGTTTATTGTAGCACAATAGCAAAAACATCATACTAACCATGCTGCCCACTGAAACTGAACAAATTGAAAAATGTGGTACATATACACAATGGAACATTACACAGCCATAAAGAAGGACAAACACACGGACTTGAAAGCAACTTGGATGGATTTAGAGTCTATTATACTCAGTGATCTTTCACAGAAACAAAGAAGAGAGTACCACATATTCTCACTCATAAGTGGACCCTGAGCATTTACCATAATACTATAAGAAAGGGATTGACAGTAGCAGGACACTGCCAGGGTAAGGAGGGATACAACATCATGAGGGTACCTGATCTCAAACCAGGCAAAGTGGGGACCAAAGGAAGCCCCAAACTTTAAGATGACCACTTACATACCTATCCTCAACTGTACCCCACATCTTTAAAATTAAAAAAATAATAATAATAATGTCTAACATTTAGCACTTAAAAAATAAAAAGCAAATCACAGCTACGATTTCTGAATAATACTTTTAAAGCAATATACAAAGAAAATGGTGGCTCTAAGATATCATCCAGAATGGGTTCCCTTTGCTGACATAACCATAATTAAAAAGAGGAAGTTATAAAGGTTACAAAACTGGATTGACACATTTAAAATGAAGTTATTCATAGTACATTTCAAGCAGTATGGCTTGTAACACAATTTTAAACTAGTATAAAAAAAGTCTGCTATGACCATGTGTGAAAACTCATTTAGTGATAACATCAGAAGCATATGTTTGAGGCCCTACTAAATGCAAGGAACCAGCCCAATGGTCTCCTGAAAAAGGTTTCCTATTAATACTATACTGATTCACAGTCTACAAAACATTGAAAAACACTGATAACAAACACAAAACCCAAGAAGTTAGCATTAACCTATTTGAACTCAGATTTTATCATAAAATAAAGATGAATAATTGGTTGAAAAACAGACAAATAGAAATATTTCGATTCAAGACTCAAGCCCAGATATTAAATTATTTCCACTATGTCAAAATTTCCTCTCAATAAAAGGCTATCCCTAAAATATAAGAATTCTCTGGAGCTTCCAATTAAGCTAAACATGATTATTTTCATCAAGGAGTTACTATATAATAGACACTCAAGTAAATATTAACAAATACTTATAAAGCATTTATTACAACACAGGATCATCTGAGAATATACACATGCACATATACACTAAATAATCAAATTCTTACAATGACCCTATGAGATTGGTACCACTATTATTTCCAAATTATAAACAAAACTTGAGGACAAGTCATTCAATAAGCTGGCAAAGTCTTACACCTAGTAAGGAGCAGGGCTGATTCAAATCTAGGTAACTGGTGGAGAGTTCATCAACAGCCTGGTGGTGGACAGTAACATGCCTAGAATGGGTTACAGGTTGCAACAAGATTCTCCTGTTTAGAAACCGTCTTAATACTTTCTAAATATATTATATTTTCTAATCTAAAAAAGTAACTGCTTAACAAAATATAAAATTATAGCCACTCAAAAATAGGTAATAATTATAATGTAATTTGAACATTATTTCCAAAGCTCCCTCTCCAATCTTCCTAAATTTAGTTTTTTAGAGGGTACACATAGCTGTACTACATTGCAATCCCTCCAAACTCACACACTGAAACATCCAGTTAATGTAATGATTGCATACATAGTGGTTTCCATATCATCAGTGAAGATTTCTGTTGTGTTCATATATAAAATGTCAGGCTTTAAATCAATGTATTTGGTAATTATTTTATAGAACTTTTCTTAGTAACATAGAAGTACGTGACATCCATCATCATCACCAGCATCACTATTGAATAACAGATGTTCCTAAAATATTTTCGATTCCATTGATTTTATCAATTAGTTATTTATTTGTAATTTGTGAATGATAATATGTGAAAATATGACATATATATATTTAAGGTATACAACTTGATATGTGTATACAATGTAAAATAATCACCACAGTCAAGCTAATTAACATACCCATCACCACATGTAGTTATCTTTGTGTGTGTGTGTATGTGTGTTTGTGTGTGTTTTGAGAACACAGGATCTATTCACTTAGAAAATTTTAAGTATACAGTACAGTATTGTGACCTACAGTCACCATGCTTTAAATTAGAATTCCAGAACTTATTAATTTGATTCTTGACTGAATTTCATCACAGTTTGTTTTTAGAAATAAAAAAAGAAATGTAGGTTTAAGAAAACAAATAATGGAATATAATTCAATTAATAATAAAGAGGACTGAAGAATTTTATAATTTCAGAAATCAATCTTTGAAGGTGTAACTAATTTTAAAATAATTTTCCATGCATCATTTAAAACAATTTTAAGAATGCAGATAATCTAAGAATAGTTTGAAAACTTGGAATCCTAAAGTGAGAATTTCAAAGACCTAAAATCACCTTAAGTACTTTATCTTTAATAGATTTAATTTTAAGTGATGATAACTTAATGACAATAATGACTTTTTTATTAAAGTTGAAGAGTGATGGGAATCAAAGGAAAATCCAAATTCCAAAACAAAACTAAATAATGAGGATTATTACAACTTTTGGCTCAAGTTCTCTGATAATTCTCTTCCTGTGCAAGGAATAAAGCAAAAGTATCTAGAAGATAACACCATCTTACCAGAGAGAAGAAAAGATCTCAAATTCTAAAAGTTTCTGCAAGGGCAAAATAAGCAGCCAAAATCTGTCTATTGAAGACATGGTATATCACAATTTGTGATACAACTTAAGAAGTTAAAGATAATATATTCCCAAACCAGGCAAAGTGGGGATCAAAGGGAGGCCCAAACTTCACCTGTACATTGACCACTTATATACCTAATCCTAAATTGTACCTAATCTTTAAAATAAAATTTTAAAAATAAAATAAAAATATACTTAAATCACAAAGCTAAAAGGCCACACATCATCACAAAATTCTTCATCTTACCACCCTGTATGGAAACAATGGAGATCAGGTAAAAAATTCAGAAGCATTTTAGTTTGATCCTGGGGTAAAATTACACCTAAAATAAATGCTCTGTTCCTGTTGAACAAAGTTTAAACGCAAGATCAAAAAATATCACACTGTTTCCAAGTAACTTACCTATGTCCCAGAATAAAGCACAAGTGCATAGAAATGCAAAAATATACAGCACCAAATAAAAATTTGTGATGTTTAGCATCCAATCAAAGATGAACAGGTATGCAAAGAAAAAGGAACACAGAACACATAATGAGCAGAAAAATCTGTCAAAACCTACCCAAGATAATAAAGTCTACAGAATATTAGTGAAGAAGGTCATTAAAGGTTATTACAATTCTATTTCATATGTTCAGGAATGTAAGAAAAAGATTGGAAGATATTTAAAATGATATATATAAAGGTGGAAACCACAAAACCTAAGGTGAAAAAGATACTGAATGGAATTAGCAGCACATTAGACACAGCAAGATTAGCAAATGTAAAGGCATAGGAATACAAACCACCTGAAATAAAAAAACAGGAAGAAGAAAAAGAAAGAAAGGGGAGGGGAAAAAAAGAGTGTCAGTGAACTGCGAGACAAATTCAAGGTACATAATATACATCTAAATGGAGTCCCTGAAAAAGAAGAAAAGAAAAACTGTAAACTAAAAGATCAAAGAGGCGCAATAAACAAAGAAAACTACACCAAGGCACATCAGATCAAATTGCTTGAAGGCAGTGATAAAAAAAGAAATACCTTAAAAGGAGCTGGAGGAAAAGGTGCACTGAAAAAACTGTCAACCTAAATGTTTATACCCAGTGAAAATATATATTTTAAAAGGCAAAATACAGACATTAGAAATCAAAAAGCCTGACAAAACTCATCCCAAGCAGACGTGAACAATAAGAAATATTAAATGAGGCCTAGCATGATGGCTCATGCCTGTAATCTCAGCACTTAGGAAGGCCAAGGTGAGAGGATTGCTTGAATCCAGGAGTTCAAGACCAGCTTGGGCAACATAGTGAGACCTTGTCTATACAAAAATTTAAAAATTATCCAGGTGAGGTGGTGTGTACTTGTAATCCCAGCTACTTGGGAGGCTAAGGAGGAATAACTGCCTGAGCCCAGGAGCTTGAGACTACAGTGAGCTGTGAATGCCACTGAACTCCAGCATGGGCAACAGAGTAAAACTGTCACTCAAAAAAAAATTTTTTTAATTAAAAAAATATATATTAAACAAAGTCCTTCAGATAGAAGAAAAACAATATTACATGGAAAACTGGATCTGTACATAGGAATGAATTGCTCCATAACAGACAACTACATGAGTAAATAAAAAAGCCTTTTAAAAATATTTAAATTACTTTAAAAGATAACCCATAATTCTAATTTCAATCAAAAGGGAGAAAGTTCATGACACCTTATTACTCCCACTAATTACCACTAAAAATCCTTAAAAAAAAATACTTAAAGTAACTATGAGAAGATTCTATAAGGTAGAGAAAAGAGATCTGACTGACTAGGGACCTCAGAATTTGAGGAAAGACTTGGTAGGCAGTTTCCTGATTTGTTCTGTTGACTTCTATATATTCTATATATCAAGACCAGAGAAGCCCACAACATGAAAACAAAATCAGGTTCAAATAAACAAACAAAAAGAAAAGCCACCTCTAACTGTTCAAAGGAGGAGGAAAGGGGCTACTATGAATGACAGGAGCCTTCTGCCTAGAACGCCCAACCCCCAATTCAGGCAGACAAGCAGAAGGCACTGTGCTCACCCCCATCTCCATCTAGTACCCAGGAAGGAGGCTGTGGGTGGAGCTGTACCTACCATACCTGCACTGAATAGATGAAGTGACGCCTTCCTGCCCCAAGATAGTGTCATGGCTATGTAAACTGTGGACACACCTGTTACCCATGCTCACCCTAGTCACCAGGCAGGGCTCTTTTCCTCACTACCACTGTCATGGCCATGACCAAGCAGGTATATTCCAGGAATGCAAGGGGTCTCAGTCCACGTTGTGCTCCTGTAGCAGAATATATGAGACTGGCATAGAAAACAGCAATGTATTTCCTCACAGTTCTGAAGGCAGGGAAGTCCAAGATCAAGGCGCAAGCAGGTTAGGTGTCTGGGGAGAGATGTTCTCTGCTTCCAAGGGGGCCTCCAGTAGGAAGGAACACTGTGTCATCACATAGCAGAAAAGCAGAAGAGAGGGAACTCACTCCCACAAACCCTTTCTATTGCAGCATTAACCCATTCACATGGGTGGAACCCTCCAGACCTAAACATCCACCCTTAGGCCCCACCTTCCAACATGGTTACATTGGGGATTAAGCTCCTAACACATAAATTTTAAGAAACACATTCAGATCACAGCATTCTACCTTGGCCTCCAAAATTCATGTCCTTCTCATGCAAAATACATTCGTTCATCCCAATAGCCCAAAAGTCTTAACTCATTTCATCACCAACTCAAAAGTCTAAAGTCGAGTCCCATCTAAATTGGATATGGATGAGATTCAAGGAACAACTAATCCTGAGGCAAATTTTCCTCTAGCTGAGAGGCTGTAAAATCAAACAAATTCTGTGCTTCCAAAACACAACAGTGGGATAGTCACAGGACATTTCTATTCCAAAGGGAGAAAGGAAAAAAGCAGGGGGGGGGGGTAGGAGTAACAATTTCTAAATAAATCCAAAGCCCAACAAGGCACAAAACAACAAGGCTGCAGAATAATTGTCTTTGCCTCCAGGTCCCACTTTCCAGACATGTTGTAAGGGTTGGGCCCCCAAGGCCTCCGACACTCCCACCTGTATGGCTTTGTGGAGTACAGCCCACATGTCAGCTTGTACATGCTCAAGTCCTGGGCCTGAGGGCTTTGCCAGGCTGGCACTGCACATTGGTGACCCTTCGGTTCTGGAATCTCCAGGTGGCCCTGTCACCCACCCCTGGCCTCAGCTCCACTAGGCACTGTCCAATTTGGGGGACTCTCTGTGGCAGCTCTGCCTCTGCCACAAGTCTCTGCCTGGGCCCTGAGGCTACCTTTAAAACTATGCCTGCAGATAACGTTATTGTCTGTATTAAAAAATCCTAGGAAAATCATAACATTTTTTTTTAAAAAGTCTTCTAGGGCAAATAAAGATAATTTAGCAAGAATATAGAATGTACAGTCAACAACAACAAAAAAACTAGTCATATTTCCATACATTCACAATGAGCCATTAGAGGCTCAAATTAAAAACAATACAATTTATAAGTGCTGAAAAAATGAAATTCTTAGGCATAAATCTAACAAAACATGTATAGGGTCTATATGCTGAAAACTAAAAGATACTGATGAAAGATCTCAAAGAAAACCTAAATAAATAGATATACTATATTGATGATCTAGAAGATACAATATAAATTTTTTGTAAACAGAGTAAAAGCTGATTTTAAAAATTATGTGAAAAGGCAAAGTAACTAAAATATCTAAAATAATATTTTTTAAACAGAATGAAGTTGAAGAACAGCATAATTTTAATGCCCACAATATAGCTACAGTAATTAAGACAGTTTGGTGTTACTGGAGGGAAAGAAACAGATCGACGAAACAGAACAGAATCCAGAAAAAGACCCATACAAGGACAGCCGGTGATTTTTTTTTTAACAAAGATACAAAACTAACTCAATGAAGAGCAGAGAGTCTTTCAACTAAGGGTATCAGAACAATGTGAAATTCATAACCAAGAAAATGAAGTTCAACCTAAACTTTATCCTCATACAAAAACTAACTCAAAATAAATCATAGACATAATTATAAAACATAAAACCTTACAAATAAACCACTGTAGAAAATCTTCACAACTCAAAGTTAGATGAAGAGTCCTTAGACATGACACCAAAAGCACAATTCACAAAAGAAGAAAACCCACAAACTGAACTTCATCAAAAATAAAAGCTTTCCAGCTACTTGGAAGGCTGAGGCGGAAGGATCGCCGGAGCCCAGCAGGTCGAGGCTGCGGTGGCCAGGAGCGGCCACTGCACTCCAGTCTGGGCAACAGAGTGAGACTCCAACTCAAA
>CAUYQG010068083.1:0-12073 GCA_963574415.1 Tarsius wallacei
GACTGGGAAAAAGTATTTGCCAATTCCAGGTCTGACAAAGGTTTAACATCTTGGATCTACAAGGAACTCAAACGTGCTGAAAAGAAAAAAACAAACAACCCCATTATAAAATGGGCAAAAGTTATGAACAGACACTTCTCAAAGGAAGACATCCAAGCAGCCAACAGACACATTAAGAAATGTTCAACCTCACTAATCATCAGGGAGATGCAAATCAAAACCACACTGAGATATCACCTAACTCCAGTCAGAATGTCAATTATCAATAACTCAAAAATAACAGTTGCTGGAGATGGTGTGGCGAAAAGGGAACACTTATACACTGTTGGTGGGAGTGTAAACCAATGCAACCTCTGTGGAAAGCAGTGTGGCAATACCTAAAAGCTCTAAATATCAACCTCCCATACGCCCCTGCAATCCCCCTACTGGGAATATACCCTGAAGAACTCAAATCACTCTATAAAAAAGATACCTGCACACGTATGTTTATTGCAGCATTGTTCACAATAGCAAGAACATGGAAGCAACAATGCTATCCATCAAAAGAGGACTGGATTTAAAAAATGTGGTACATATACACGATAGAATACTATGCAGCCATAAAAAGGAACAAAATCATGAATTTCGCAGCAACTTGGATGGAACTTAAACTATAATACTGAGTGACCTCTCACAGAAAAAAAGATCTGAGTATCACATGTTCTCACTCATATAGTGAACTTTGAACATCCAATATAATATTATAAGGAAATGGCTGATAGGGATGGGAAACTATGGGGGGTAAGGGGAAGGGAGTTGGGATTAATGGTAGTCAATATCTCTCTGGGGACGGGAAGACACCTCTTATCAACAAGCATATTTGTATACCTAATGCTTAACTGTACCCCACAATATCATAATAAAAAATGCTGATTATTAAAAAACAACAAAAAAAAAGAATTCTTCCAGCATTTGTTTGTCTAAGAACTACTTTACTTCTCCTTTTTTTGGAAACTTAATGTATCAATCTTCAAAATTCTTGGCTGATTGTTACTTTGTCTGAGGAGATTGAGTATAGAGCTTCAATCCCTTCTGGTTGGTAGAGCTTCTGCTGAGAAGTCTGCTGTGTTTACTTTTGTAAATTATTTGATACTTTTGTCTCACTTCTTTTAAAACTCTTTTCTTCACATTTACTTTGTATAACCTAAGTATGATACACCTCAGGAATGACATTTTTGCACTGACTCTTCCAGATATTCTTGGGAATTCTTGTATCTGGATTATGAAATCTCTGGCATGGCCAGGAAACTTTTCCTCAATTATTACTCAATTGGATTTTCCAAATCTCTTGTTTGCTCTTCCTCCTTAGTAACACCTATAATTCTTAGGTAGGTCTGGACATTTTACAAAATCCCGCTTTTCTTGGAAGCTTTGTTTTGTTCTCTAGTTTCTTTTTTCTTTATTGCTGTCTAACTGGGTTAATTTGAAAGCCTTGTCTTCAAGTTCTGAGAGCCTTTCTTCTATTATTTTAGTCTACTATTACAGCATTCCACTTATTTTGCACTTCCCTAAATGAACATGTCATTTCCAGTAGTTCAGCTTTAATTTTTTAAGTGTCTATCTCTTTAGAAAATTTTTCTTTCTTGACCTGAATAGTTTTGTTATGTTCTTCATTTTTGTATGGTGGTTTTCAACATTTTCCTGAATCTCAAAGAGCAATTTCAAAATCAGCCTTTTGAACTCTATCTGTGGAATTCTAAAGATTTAATTTTGGTTAGGGTCCATTACTGAAGAATCAGTATGGCCTTTTGATGACGCTGAAGAATTCTGTTTTCTCATATTGCCAGAATTATTTTTTCTGGTTCTTTTTTTTTTAGTTGGCGTTTCACTCTGTTGCCCAGACTGGAGTGCCGTGGCTGCTCCCAGCCTCTGCAGCCTCGACATGCTGGGCTCTGGCGATCCTTCCACCTTAGCCTTCCAAGTAGCTAGAAATACAGGTGCACGCTACCACGCCCGGGTAATTTTTTGAATTATTGTAGAGATGAAGTCTCGCCAAGTTGCCCAGGCGGGTCTCCAACCCGCGGGCTCCATCAATCCACTCACCTCAGCCTCCCAATGCGTGGGATTACAGGCTGAGCCACTGAGCCCGGCCTTTTCTGGTTCTTACTGAGGATTATTTTTCCTCTTGTACAATTTTGTAATTAAAAGGCTTGTAGAGTCACTGACTTGTGAGGAGTCACCAAGCTGGATTCTATTACCCTATTAACCTATATCCTGAAGTTTGCTTTCCACCCATCACATAACAAATAAGAAAGGTTATCCTCCCTGAGGTCTTGTCTATCCTCCCTGAGGTCTGCCACTTATGAGACTGCATATCAACAAACCTGGAATTCTTCATCCACTTATTTTAACAACAAATCTCCTCTACTGATTTTTCAAATTCCTTAGGCAGAAACTAACTAATACCAATCATGAAATCTTTGAATCCACTTATGACCTGCAAGCCCACTAGTAAATGCCCTTCTTCCTGGGCCAAATGAGTGAAAATATCACGTGTATTGATTTATGGTTTCTTGTAACGTTTGCCTTCCTAAAATGTATATAATCAAATCACCATTCAAACACAGTGGACATACGTTCTCAGGACCTTCTGAAAATGGGTGTTCCTGGGCTCAAGTCCTCAAGTTTGGTCCAAGAATAAACCATTTTAAATATTATACAGAATATGGCATCTTTTGTCAATGCTAGTCACTTTGGGTTGACTATATACTATTTTTGGGGGTTGGCGGGGGCTGTCATAGGCACCGTAGAGTTCCCTTGGTTGTACAAAACCTTGGTGTTTGAGTTTTTCTTTTTTATTTTCTTTTTTATTTTAATGATGTGGGGTACAATTCAAGGTTAGATATACAAATGTTTATTATGCATAGTTGATGATGAGGTGTACCCCCTTCACCTGGCAAATACACACTACTGCCAATCCCACCTCCTGAGTTTTACCATTACAATTGTAGTGGTGTTATTTTAGCTACCTGTAGAGGCTCAAGGCATTCTGAATTACTGGGGTGCCTTGGATCGTTTTGTTAGTTGGAGTCTGGTATCAGACCTTTCCCAAAGATGAGGTATATATCCAATGTAATGGGGTCTGCCAGTTGACCCCAAGCCAGAAAATGACACTTTCAGGAGACAGCCAACTGCAGTGGTGTTTGTAGGTTTTTGGTTTGGCCTGTGTTTCCCCTCTAGAATTACCCATCTGAACTAGATGTTGGGCAGGACTATGGGAATTAATCAAGATTTCTGTCTGCTTTGAGTCTTCTTGGGAGGTATGAGAGACAAGTATTGAAGCTTCTCACTAGTGTGCAGGATTAGTTATCCTACCAGGGATTGGAAAATTTCCCCAACCCTGGTGTAATGTTGCTGTGTTGTGCAGAGGCTACACAGAAGAATTTCTGTGGAGTACAAAAGATTGCTATGAAAATTAGTCCTCCCTCCCAATCCCTTGCCTTAGTCTCAGGCAGTTTGCTAAGGCTCAGTGCAGCCAACCTCATTTGTTATCACAACAACCTGTACCAGACAGAAACTGTTTGATGCAGCAGGATTTGCCTTGACCCATTTCTTCCCAGGGTGTCTAGAAATCAGCCTGCAGGAAGAGATGAGTTGCCTGGCATATAGCAGCTGGAACTGCTCAGGCCTTTTTTCCTGCACCACCCACATGTGTTTCAACAGGGCATCTCTGTGGTTTAGACAGTTTCCCATAAAGCACTGGAGGCACATGAGACTCAGGGGGCCTTCCAAGTACATGTCAGGGACCAGAACTTCTGAATTCTCCTCACTCCCTTCTTACTGCATCCAGAGGCTGCCTGTGGTTTGTGCCATGATCCAGATAAACTGGTCAGTTCCAACCCAGACTGATCAATTTTTCCCTTCTGTGCTCTCTGTGGATATTGTTGCTTCTTTGGTGAATTGTGTCACATGCTGCTGTGGCTATTACTCTCTGACTTAGATGAATACTATAAACCCTAAAGCAACTATGAAACTAAAATACATCCAACAAAAAAGAGTTATAGCTATCAGCTTTGTAAGTTAGGGTTCTCCAAGAAACAGAACTAACAATATACACATGCACACCCCCACACATATATAAGATATGTATGACACAAATTTATGTGCATGTATGATATAGATAAAGATATATACAGATTTATGTTAAGAAATTTGGTCATGCAATTCCTAGACTTGCAAGTCTAAAATCTACAGGGCAGAAACAATGTCTGTATATTCAGATGAGAGACGATGTTGCAGTTTTCATTCCAGATCTACTCAGAATGCTTTTACATGTTAAGTGGAAGCATGAAAGACAATAAAATGATCCAAATCAGACTCTGGAGATGAAAACTATGTTGTCACAGATAAAAAACACGAGTGATAAGATTAACAGAAGATATGATACTTCTGAAAAAAGATGAGGTATTTTGATGAAATAGCAATAGACACTGCAAAATAAAAGAAAAAACAAATTTGTAAAAATTTAAATTAACAGAGAATAAAAAGCTGGGATATGACTTCAAACAAAGTAACAAAGATGTAATTCACATTACTGAAGGAGAGAAAATGGGGTGAAAGAATAGGAAACAATATTTAAGAAGGGATAACCAAATATTCTAAATTTAGTAAAAACTATGCACCTGAAGTACAAAAAGCTCAGCAAAGCTAAAATAAAATAAATGTAAGTAAAAATAATTTTTAAATACAAAAATAAATATATTAAATCATAAAAAAAACAAAATCAGATAAGTAAGAGATGGTCTTAAAGGCAGCCAGAGAGGAAAATACATTACATTCAGGGGAATAGGGTGACAGCAGATTTCTAAACAGATTGAATGCAAGCAAGAAGACATGGAATACCACCTTTAAAATGCTGAAAGAAAAAAAACCTCAATTTTTTTACCCAGTCAAATGTCTTTAAAAATGAAAGCTAAATAAAAAATTTTGAAGCATACAAATGTTGACAGAATAGACCATCAACAGACCCACAATATAAGAAATAAAGCAGAAGAAAAATGATCCCAGACAGAACCTGAACAAAAACTAATGAAAAGAATCATAAGTGGCATCTGCAGTGGTAAATAATAAGAGTTATCATTTAAATATGTTTAGAACATAATTTGCTGTCTAAAGTAAAAAACAACTATGTATGGTAGAACTTGTATAGTATGCAAAAGTAAAATGGATGACAATTATAGCACAAAAAAGTAGAGAGAGATGGATGTGTTGTATTGTAGGTCCTTAAGTCACAAGAGAAGTGTTATAAAATCTGAATGCAGACTTTGATGAGTTACAGATGATAAGATGGAAAGACTTGTAGATAGTAATCCAGAAAAGCAGATGAAATGAAATCAGTACACAATAAATTCAAAAATTAAAAAAAATGAACAAATAACAAATGAGACACAGAAAATAAATGTCAAGATGTCACATCTAAACTATTTCAATAGTCACATTAATTGGAAATGGTCTCAATACCACAATCAAGAGAATCTCTCAGGTTGGATTTCAAAGGAAGATCCATTATATTTTGCATTATAAAACCTGCCTTAAAGAAGATACAAAATCAGAGTGTAAGTTCAGAACAGGTTTCACATCACAAATCCGCTTCCCAGCAAGCAGATGATGAGACACAACTCCAGATGTGCCCCTTGCCTCTCCATCCTCTCCCTCTGGCCTCTGAGACCAATATCCCAACACCAGAACTGGAGGGAAATGAGGTACACGCACATTAATTCCAGGTGCAGGAACAGGGTCCTGAGACTGGGGTGGAAGGAGATTGAGGAGGTGGGAGTAAAATGGCCTCACCTGTGGGAGGGCAGTTCTTGCCCCAGGAGCTTCTCAGGTATTTGAATTCATCTAAATCATTTGAAAAGCAACATTAATTGATTGTCATATTTCCCTCTCAGGCTATTAATTACTATAGGGTTTGTGGTGATGTGAATTTTATCTTTTACTTCCTTTGAGTTTGATTTGCTCTCCAGTTTTTCCTTTGTGAAGGGAATTTTAAAATCCCTTTTAGAACTTCCTTTCTTTCCAAGTTATTCACTTAAAGTTGTAACTGTCCTCAAAGCACTAATTCACCTGAATTTATTAAAATTTTGATGTTTTTTTATGTGTGTTTATGAAAGTCAATATTTTCTCATTTATGCTTCTCATTAATATTTGGCCAATGGGCTAAGTAGAAGTGTGCTCTGGACAAGTGTGGTGGCTCAGTCTGTAATCCCAGCATTTTTGGAGGTAGTGGTGGGCAGATTACTTGAGCCCAGGAGTTCAAGACCAGCTTGAGCAACATAGTGAAACCTCATCTACAGAAAATAAAAATTAAAAAAATTAGCTGGGTGTGGCGGCACACACCTGTAGTTCCAACTGCTCCAGATTCTGAGGTGGGAGGCTCACGTGAGCAATGGAAGTTGAGGCTGCTGAGAGTTGTGATCGTGCCACTGTACTCCAGCCTGGCTTACAGAGTGAGACCCCAATTTAAAGAAGAACACAACGAAGATGAAGAAGGAGAAAGAGGAGGAGAAGAAGGAGGAGTAGAAGAGTGTTCTTTAACTTCCAAATAATAGGATATTCCCCCCATTTCATCAGATTGTTAATTTTAAATTTAATTCTGTGTAAACATGCTTTATATGACTTCAGCCCATGTAATTTAGTGAGATTTATTTAATGTCTAGAATACAATCAGTCTTGGAGAACTTTTTGTAAACTCTTGAACAACTTTTGTGTTCTCCTGTTGTAGGAGTGTTCTAAAACTATAACTTTGATCAAGTTGTAAGCAGTGTTATATACATTTTCTACAACCTTAGGAGAGTACACTTTCTCTCTCTCTTTCTCTCTCTCATAGGTATTTAAATGCCTAAATCTAATTATTGAACTATTATTTCTCCTTTTTGAAGAAGAATCTTCAAATCATGGATCCATTTGTTTTATGATCATGTCAAAATCCCTCCTGTGATGTCTCACTACTGACCAAGAAGACAAGGACACTTTTACATTCCACTAGGCAATGACACAGAGGCAGGTGAGCATCACAGTGATGGGTCTCCAAAGAATTGCCTCATTACTTTTTTTTTCCAAATCACAAATTCAGAAAAAAAAAACTAACCCTAGAAAATCTAAAATCTATTCTTGAATAACACGTAATTTCTAAATAACAACCATTGCATACAAATAAAGCACTTAGCACAAAATCAAATTGAATGAATTGAGTTTCGCCTTATCCAGCCTTCCAAGATACTCTTCAGTTTAAGAGATTCAACAGTGCCTCCAGGGCCACCACCCACAGAGCTTTGTCCTGAACCTAAGCTCAGCCCAGGGGATGTTGAGGGAGAGACCCTGAGAATGAGCCCCATAGTCTCCTGAACCTGCAAGCCCTGTGAGTTCCTAAACATTCAGCTGCTCCTATAGAGATGGCCATGAAACACCTGTCCTTTCACATGCTCAGGAGAGAGAGAAGCAGGCAACACTGTAGAGGGAAACAGCAGAAACTAGGTCAGGCCCTGCACAAGCAGGGAGCCCCCAATCTCTTCTGATTCTCCAGCTGTGACCTGGGCACTGCCCTCTTGACCCCACCACCAGTAGGCTGAGGTGAGCTCTTCATACGTGACGGGGTATGACAATGATACATGTGAGACACAGTCTCGCCATGAGCCTGTTCCTCATGCTCCCTTCCGCCACACTCTGGTCAATCTCTTCCACACAAAGCACAGGATCCAAACTCTGGACATCGTAGTCAGCTCCTAGACATGCCACAACTGTACTCTGTTCTCTGGAGCACTCAATCTTTCTGGGTCTCAATGTTTCATGCTGTGAAATGCAGAGGCTTATCCTGACCTTAAGTTGATACTTATTAATTAAAAGTCAAGTGATAATAAAGCAATGAAAGCCTTGTGAATTAAATCTTGATGAAGGAATCTCAGAGAGCGGGCTTCAGACATGAATAGTCCTTCCCCTGCAGGAATCCCAGCCCAAGAGTTCCAAAAATGCATCTAGACAGTTTGATGGGAACAAAAGTGCCTGGCTCAGGATAAGCAGGAGATTCCCAGTTTCATCAAAAGGGTGACAAGACTGGCACAGAAACCCTCCCAGCCCAAGCTCTGAGAAGTGGGGGTGAAACAGAAATACTAGTGATGCTACTAATGCTAATAGTGATGCTGGTTCACAACCGAGCTTAGAGCCAGGAACACTGAGGATGCAGCTGCTCTCTGTTGGCATCAGTTTTGGATCCTGAGTTCACAGGAAGCCTGGGTCTCTATATGATGTGGCATATGTCTCTCTGAACCTTGGCACTTTGCAGAGGAGCTGCATATGGCTCACTCTGGTTCCAACAGAAGCTGAGACCAGGGAATGACATTTCAACATGGGAAACATTTACAGGAATGGCTTCTGCCCTGCCTTCCTGGATGTGGTATGTGTGAGTTCTCTGTGCTAGGCTGGCTAGAGAAGAGTGGACCACAACTTCAGAAGAAGGCAGGATCCTGTGGTGGCCACCCTCCCAGGTGACAGATTGTAAGATCTCCTGGAGGAAGGAAGCTCCTGTTCTGTGTCTTTTCCACTAGTAGGGAGTAAAAGAGCTGCTGTTAGGAGCAGCCAGGGGAGAGACTGGGGTTGCCCAGCTGGAGCCTAAGAGGGAGACCAGCCTGGGGGTCAACAGGTGTCCAAGGCTTACTCCTCAGATGGGAAGTTGGAACAGTGCATGCCATTATCACAGGGTGCAGTGACATCCTAAAGGTCAGATTCACCCAGTGTCACCCCAGGACTCTGACAGGAGCCCAGGCACAGGGTCAGCCTCACTGAAAAAACACAGCTGGGGAAGCCTGAACCCAGGGTCCAGTTTAGGCAACTGCTGCAGGGCTGGGACTCATTGGGAGACAGTCTAAGTTTGAAGTAGTCAGAGGGGAGCACAGTGTGAGGTGACAGGGCTCCAAGAGCCCGTGATCTTCACCCAGGATGACTGTCTGAGCCTCCTGCCCCTCTCAGGGCTTCATCCCTTCCTCTCCAGCAGCTCCTGGGAGCTGAGCCCTCTGTGCTGGAACTTCCAGAGACGCCCAAGCCCTCCTCTCTCTGCCTGTCCTTCCACCTCCTACAGACTCTGCCCTCAGGCTGTAACTCATGTGCTCAGGTGAGTCTCAAGTGGGTGGTGAGTGGGGCATTCAGGGCCTTCGTTCCTGGATGGAGCATCTGAAGCCTCTCTCCAGAGCTCACCTCTGTGCAGAGACCATGACCCTGGACCCTCACAGAGGTCACAGACCTAATGTTGGTTTCTCATCGAAGTCTGGGATTTTGGCTTTTTGCAGGCTTTCACAAAACACTCATGAGGAAGAAATACAGAATGGAGGAGCTGAGGATGCAATTTCTAGAACACTGTGGGGTGGACAATGTCATACATGGAGTATATAGATAGCTCCTGTGATAAGTTGTGTCTCAGCTGGGTGGGAGGCAAGGCATTTAGGGCCCTGCTCCCTGAATAAAGTATCCACAGCTTCTTTGAGGAGACTCTCCAGAGGGAAGTGGATTCTCACCTACCTGAGGCAACAGTTCTGACAAGTGGGTCATTCTTGAGTTGGTGACAGGATCTGTGTAGATGAAGGAACCATCGACCACCCACATTCAAGAGCTCACACCCTGTGCAGAGATCATGACCGTGGGACTCTCACAGAAACCCTGGGCCTAAAGTAAGTTTCTAAGTGAATTCTGGGATTCTGGTGCTTTTTACAAATTTACACAAAACACTGGTGAGGATAAATAAAGAATAGAAGACCTGAGGATGACGGCTGCTAGTCTAATGTGGGAGGGGGCATGCCATGGAATAAGAGCACATATGAGATGAGACTAGATCTTGTGATGAATACATAAAAGTATATGGTCGCTCAATAAGCAAACCACCATATAGCAAATGATTAACAATGATCCTAAAGACACAGAACCACATTCTAATGAAATGTCAAAAATTGGAAACAAAAGTGCGTCTGGGGGACCCAAAGAGGAGATGAAGAAGCAGGAAGATAATGGGGCATAGACTGCCTGTGTTAGTCAGATGTCACCACTGATCTCTCAACAGGGCCCAGCTCAGTCTTATGTCCAAGATCCTGGTGGGTCCACAGCCCTGTTGAGCCTGGCCTATGACACAGCACTGACTGGAGGTTGGGAGAGTGACCATATCATCAATCCTCAGGAAGGTGACTGTGATCATAGGCCTTGGAGGCTGAGGCTGATTTCCTGACAGAGAAGTAGATAGAAGAAGTTGGAGAACACACCCCTTCCTCCCCTGTATCCTGTACTGTCCCCACAACTGGTTTGAGTGACATCCCTCCATGAGGAGCCCAAGAGGATGTGCATTTGCATAAACACCAAACACTCACTCCACACAGGGCCTAGGAGTGAATAAGAGAGACCTGGGGAGGCAAGCTGTGCTGTGGACTCAGGAGCAGAGTTCTGGGTATCTGGCCATGGCCCGGGCTCCCTCCTTCTCCCCTTCTCACTCTCTGCATAGGTGCAGCCTTAGAGCCTGGTTGAACAATGCTGGCTCAAGACAGTTGAAAAACAATCAGTATGCCCTAGGCTCAGTTCCCACAGGACCTCGAGTTGGGCCTGCTTCAAATTCTGAGAACAGCCCAGGCACAGCCTCAAGGTCGGAAACCTGAGAATGGGTCTTTCATCTTCAAGTCCACCCTCTTGTCCTCTCTTATAGGTTCTGTGTCCTCCAATGAGCTGACACAGTCACCCTCAGTGTCAGTGTCCCCAGAACAGACAGCCGGGTCGCCTGCTCTGGAGATGTACCGAAAAAAAAGTATGCTTACTGGTGTCAGCTTAAGTCAGGCCAGGCCATTGTGTAGGTGGTATATACATATAGCTAGCGGCTTTCATAGATCTCTAAGTGATTCTCTGGGTCCTGCTTAAGGATGTCTGCCACCCTTACCATAAGTGGGGCTCAGGTCGACAAGACTGACTATTACTGTCAATTAAGGGACAGCAGTGGTGCTCATCCGATGGTGACACAGATAGGGAAGCAAAGCACAAACCCCTTTCCTGTATGTGTCACTCTCTTCCTCCATTCCTAGGGTCAAACTTGACAAACCATGAACAGGGCTGGCCCAGCTCACCCAGAACTGAATTTATTAGCCCAGAAGTAATCCCAAGTACTGCAAGAGATGAGAGAGCTGGCTCAGATGGTGCAGTCCTGCTGGAATCCCTCTTTTCCTTGGAAGATGCAAATGGAGGAAGCCCCAGAAGCTTCCTATCAGCTTTCCTGGATGAGTTGTCCTTCCCTTACTGTCCTGGGATGGCATAGAAACTGAGGAGTACAAGTAAACACCTCCTTGAATCCATCCTGAGAAATTTCCCCTGACCACACACTCATCATTTTGTCCCAAAGATCTAAAGTCCCTAAAGTCACTGGGTAGTGCATTCAAGATCCTCTTTCTGGTGATGGGAAAAACTCCAATCACAGATACTGGAGATGGTTGCCCAACATTTTGAGTGTATTTACTACCACCTAATTGCACACTTAAGTAGGATCACACTGATTGTTTTTCAACTGTCTTGAGCTGCCGGAGTCCAGCTCCAGCTGGGTTCAGGGTCTCCTGAAAGAGGAACGGCATCAGCATTGAAGGAAACACTTCAGACAACTGACTGTGTTGTGAGCAGGACAGATGTCACTTTATTGTCTTTTACAACTCCTTTTTATACCCAATATTTCAGCTTAAGGCAAAAGCATGTTTTTTGTTTCAGAGTTAATCAGTTCCCAGTTCAATAAATTTCTTGTCCATCCTACTTTGATCTTTGTTTCAACCCTAGTGGGGTTTTGTCTTCCTCTTTGAACCATAATAGCATACTGTTTACTTTCTAAAACTACATCAAACATGTTATTTTTAACCCTGAATGCTATCTCCAAATGTCATTTCTTATCCACGTACAATGAGTTACAAATCCTTTTAATGTTTTATCTTAGCTATAAATTTTGTAAACTCCTAACATTTTCTAATGATCACCATTTCTTAATGTTCATACAAAAACTTATTTATCTCTGTAACCATTACATTATAAACCA
>CAUYQG010068088.1:0-14894 GCA_963574415.1 Tarsius wallacei
ACCACACATAGACATAATTAAAAACAAGAACCACATGGTCATCTCAATAGGCAAAAGACACATGAACAGACACTTCTCAAAGGAAGACATTAAAGTGACCAAGAAACAAGAAAAAATCTGAACATCACTAATCATCAGAGAAATTCAAATCAAAACCACAATGAGATACTATCTCACACCAGTCAGAATGGCTATTATTTAAAAAGTCAAAAACCAACAGATGTTGGTGAGGTTGTGGAGAAAAGAGAATGTCATACACTGTTGGTGGGAATGTAAGCTAGTGCAGCCCCTGTGGAAAGCAGTTTGGAGATTTCTCAAAGAACTAAAAATAAATTTATCCTTTGACCCAGAAATCCCACTGCTGGTACATACCCAGAGATGTATAAATCATTCTAGCAAAAAGAGACTTGTACTCATATGTTTATTGCAGCACTATTCACAATAGCAAACACAGGAAACAAACCTATGTACCCATCAGTGGTGGACTGGATAAAGAAAATGTGGTATATACACACCATAAAATACTATGGAATACTATGAAGCCATAAAAAAAAATTAAATCCTGTCCTTTGCAGCACATAGTCTCACTTAAAAATGGGAGCTACACACTGGTGCACCTGTACATAAAGATGAAACAGACACTGCTGACTCTTAAAGGGGAAAGGGGAAAGGGAGGAAGTGAGTAAGGGCTGAAAACTACCAGTTGGGTACCATGTTCACCATCTGAATGACAGCCTTAATAGAAGCCCAGACCTCATCATCACACAATATAACCATGTAACAAACTCACACATGTACCCCTTGAACTAAAATAAAAAATAAAACAAAAAATTTTTTACCTATTTTCTCTTTCAAGAGTACTTGAGGATAAGCTTGTCCATTTCCACAAAAATAATTCCACTGGGAATCTGATTTGGATTGTACTGACTGTATTTAAGTATTACTAGAATTGATTTTAAAATATTGGGGTTTTAAAACACATCAAACTGTAAAGTTTTAATTGGATTGTTTTATTGTATAAAAATTAATCTTCAAAAAACTGTTAAAACCAAGGCAACTTTTCCAGCATCATTACATATGTTCATTTCTTACAGCATTTTTTATATTTCTAATAAAAAATTTTAGGTTTCTTCCTTTGTTCTTGTACCTACATTTTTTAATGTATATTTTTTATTTTAAAGTTGTGGGGTACAGTTAAGGGTTAGGTATACAAATATTTATTGTGCAGGTACCCTTGTTGATGAGGTGCGTCTTCCTTTCCCCAGACAGGTATTGACTACTGTTAATCCCACCTCCCTTCCCCTCCCTGTCCGCCCCCCCCATAGTTTTTTCAATGAAAGGAAACCTTTTGTTCATTTTTTAAAAAACAGATTTAAAGTAGACAAGCTGCATCACCAGCTGTTGCCCCAGGGTCCTGGTCACCTGTTCACAAGCCCCCACTTAGACAGTCCTTCCCAGCATTTTCTTCCCAGGGAGGGTTTGTTGATTTAAAAAAAAAGAAAATGGCACTTGGCTTCTGTGTCCTGGGAATCACCAGGGCCCAAGCCAGCCGCTGTGGCACCAGTCACTGCACCAGGAGAACCCTGGCTGCCTGCTCCCTAGCCCTCACTCAGTCAGCCACTCCCACTCCCACTCGCTCACCAGCATGTACACAAAATTTTCCATACACTCGCTCACTGACATGGGGACTCACATAGTCCGACTGGCTCAGCCACCATCTTCCCAATCACCTCTCAGTTAACTTTTTTTACAGCATCTATGTTTGATTTTAGTGTCAGAGTAATGTTGGCCTCACAGAATGAGTTAGGACATATTTTTCTTCTTTGATTTTCTTGACAAGTTTGTGTGGAATTGCTTTTATGTCTTCCATAAATATTTGGCAGAATTATTCAGTGAAGACACCGGAGCCTGTAGTTTTCTTTTGGGTAAAGTTTGTAATTATAAATTTTATTTTTTTCATATGATGCAGAGCTCTTGGGATTCTCACCTTCTTCTTGAGTGAGCTTTGATAGTCTGTGTCTTTCAAGAAATATGTCCATTTCCTAGAAATTGTCAGATTTATTGGCATAAAGTTGTTCAAAATATCCCCTTCTATTCTTTTGATATGTCAAAAATGCCTTCAGTGATCATCTCTCTAATTTGGGGCTTGGGGATATTCTCTCTGGTTCCTGATAGTCTGGTTAGAGGTTTACATTTTATTGATCCTCCATACTTTAGTCAAATTAATTTATCTGTATTGTTTTTTATTTTCTATTTCATCGATTTTCATGCCAGTCATGATTTCCCTCTTTCTGATTTTTTGAGTTTAAAATTGGTCTTTTAAAAAAATTGTTTAAGTAGAAGCTGAGATTACTGACTTGAGAATTTTCTTCTTTCTAATACAGGAATTCAGTGCTATAAATTTCTTTTCTTCAGTAGCATTTCACACCTGTTGAAATGTGTATTCATTTTTATTTAATTAGAAATGTTCTGTAAGTTTCATTTCTTCTTTGACCCATGGATTTTTTGCTTGCTTGCTTGCTTGTTTTTTATAAGCGTGTTTTGTAGTTTCCAAATATTTGGGAATTTTCCAGATATCTTGTCCTCTTACTTTTATTTATTTTTATTCTAATTTCACTGTGTTTGAATAACATAACCATGTGTATACTGAATTATTTTAAATTTATTGAGACTTTTTATGGCCCAAATTGCAGTTTATCTTGCTAAACATTTTGAGTCTGCTTGATAAGAATATGTTGAGTGGAGTGTCCTAGAGGCTCAATTAGAAATGCAATCAGTTGGCCGGCTCGGTGGCTCAGCCTGTAATCCCAGCACTTTGGGAGGCTGAGGCGAGTGGATTGCCTGAGCCCGCGCATTTGAGACCCACCTGGGCAACTTGGCCAGACCTCACGATAAATTTAGAAAAAAAAATTAGCTGGGCATGATAGCGTGCACCTGTAGTTCCGGGTACTTGGAAGGTTGAGGCGGAAGGATCACCAGAGCACAGCAGGTCGAGGCTGCAGTGGCCGAGAGTGTGCCACTGCACTCCAGTCTGGGTGATAGAGTGAGACTCCAACTCAAAAAAGAAATTCAATCAGTTGTTTGGTAGCATTCCTAGCCTTTTGTATGTTTATTGATTTTTCTGTCTACTTGCTATAATCCATCAGTTATTGAGGGACAGGTATTGAGACCTCTGACCACAATGATAGATTTGTTTATTTTTCCCTGCAGTTGTGTTGGTTACTGTCCATATATTTTGAAGCTCTAATGTTAGATGCATAAGTATTTAGGATTGTTATGCCATCTTGAAGAACCAGCTCCTTTATCATTATGAAACATGACCCTTTTAATCCAGAGGGCTATTTTGGTCTCAAAATTAATATTAATATAGCCATTCCAACTTTAATTATTGCTAGCATGGTATATCTTTATCCCAAAAAGATACATGCACAGGTATGCACACACACACACGCACACACACACACACACACACACACACACACCGCGCGCCCCCCAGGTATACATTTAAAGTATATTAATGAAGTAAAAATGTGTTTTACTTTTTGATATTAAATATTTATGCTTTTGACTGATTTCAGATACATGGTTGGTCCTTTTAATACAAAGTGAATATTACTGGTTATTCCTGAGAAGTAGTTATATTAAAACTATGGTTTTCCTATTAGTTATTTTACACACTCACATTCATTTTGGCTTTTAAGCTGAGGAAGATACACAGTGATCTCTTGTGAAAGTAGTCAAGGAAGAAGGAGAAAGAGAGGAAGAGCGTTTGCACAGCATTGTTTATGGGCTGGAGGCTCCTGACTGTTCTCTCTGTTCCTCCGCTGTTTCGCCCCAAAAGGCTGGTTGTCCTTTCTGCCCTTTGAACGCAGCAGCATGAAGAGGGATGCAAGGAAGTTGTGCATTTGCCACGATGATCATCCCTCTCCCTCCCAGCCAGAGCCTCCTCAGGGGCCCTCGTCTGTTCTGGATGAAACTTCTCTTCACTAGAGAGTCACTGTCCACTCACAAGACCTTCAGAGAAGGACCCTGGGGGCTGCCCTGGGGAGAGCTTCTCCTTGACACAAGGCCTCTCATTCCCACAAGCTTTTAATTCCATGCCAACTCCCTTAAAGATAGACCTCATTTGGAGGAGTTTGGGAAGACAGCTGGGGAAACTTGCTCTCAGCAAGCAGGAACTGAGGATGAGGGTGCTCATTGCTTGAAAAGACAGTTGAAGGCCACAAAGACAGAAATACCAGCAAGTGTTTGAGTCTAAGTTTAGCTTATTTCGAACATGTGTGAATCTGAAAATAGAGCCACAGGTCCTCTTTACGGTGTGGGAGAGTTCTGTTTTCGAGGCCATGATTCCCCTTTTCTGGGGAACAGCCTTGAGTGATGAGAGAGGTCACTTTGTAGACACCTCCTCGACACACACACACAGAAGACGCTCACTGTCGGAACGAGCTTGAGCATGCTGATTCATTTACTCCAGAAGAGCTTGGGAGATGGCCATTCTGTTTGCACTTCAAAGGTAAGAAAAGAGTGTCAGGCTCAGAAAGGTAAAGACTTTGACTAAACACCGCATCAGAAACCTTGAGGAAGCCGCAGCGCTCAAACTCAGGTTGTCAAATGCTCTCCTTTCTGCACATTTTTGTCTGCAACTGCACTTGGGTGGGCTTTTAAGCCAGAAAAGAGAAGCAAGAGTGCTTCAAGCCTGCTCTCAAAGTGTACCCTTGCACGTGGAGAGGGGTCTTGCCAGGACATGCAGGCTTTGGCGGCTACAGGCAGTGGTCACTATTTTGGTGATAGAGGGCCTGGAGGCTGCACAGAGGGAAGGTGAGTAGGGGCCCCAAACTTCTGGAAGACAAGCTCCGCCCAGTTTCAGAGGCATTCTGGGGGTCAGGGCAGGAGGTCAAGGGTAAGGAAGCAGTATAGGCTCCCTTGTGCCGAGCTTGGACTCCTCTTCTGGGATCTGCAGCCACATGGAGCCCGAGATGGAGAGCGCAGGACTTCCCCGCAAGGCAGCAGGAATAGCCAGGCAGGTGAAAGAAACTCTTGCTTGCTTCCCACAGTGTTCTCAGCTCCCTGAACCAGCAACCAGCTCAACCACCTTCATCCCCACCCTCCCTCGCCACCTCTCCCGCTGGGGCTCATTCACACTGCCATGTGGACCCACCCCATCTGTTCTCTGGCCGGGAGCATAACTCTTGCCTGGGCTTAGTGGATTCTGGAGGGCTTTCTGATTGTCCTTGGCACCCTCTTGTAGCATCAAGGATACCTGTATAAAAGAAGGTTTGTGTATAGAGGGAGTGTGAGAAAGTCCTGTTTTTGAGACTGCCGAGCCCCCTTTCCACCAGAATAGTCTCGACTTATTAGGGAAGTCATATCCATCAACATCTGCATGACAAACAGAAGACTTACTGTCCAGTGTGCTTTGGATATGTGGACTCATTTATTCCTCATCCAAAGCTTGGGCAATTGTAATTGTGTTTGGACTTGAAAGTTACACAAAGTAAGTGTGAGATTTGGGTAGGTAAACACCTCATGCGAATCTCAGTGTTCTAAATATCTGAGCAGACACTGGAGCTTCATCTGCCTGGCTGCAGGGCTCAGGGAATTTTGGCTTTTCTCTGTCATCACCCACAGGCCCTGCTCTGGGCAGGGGCAAAGACTCTCACAAAACATTGACAAAAGGGGCGAGGCAACGTTGGCACCTCATAATACAGCAAAAGACGCAGTCAACTTGTGAGCAAGTGGTAATAGGGATTTTGGCCAACAGGACCATCCCACACGGTTAGCACCAGGGCAGGGAGGACTTTTTTGTCTACATGTGCATTGAAGACCAAGGTGGAGGATAGTAACTTCCTTCTGAGCATGACCTCCTCCTGACTGTGGAGGCTAGGGCACTGCGTCGCAGACAGTGGCCAGGTGCTGTCTGGTTGTTCAGCATCTCTGGATGGGTGTCTTCTGGCTCCTTTCTGGGAAGGCTCACATTCAGTTTGCTAAAGTCTGATTCAAGGCCTTGGCCATGAACTTTACTTGATTTTATGTTTTATAACTTTATTTTATGATAGAGATGTGGGGTACAAGTCAGGGTTAGGTACATAAATAATCTACATGCAGGTGAAGTCTGGGCTTCCAACCGGTCCTCACTTCCCCTGATTTAGGACCAGGGACCCTTTGTGTTGTTATATCCCCACCACCACCCCAGCAGTGTTTTGTGACTGGCCATCCTCCCTTGTGCTGTTATGGTTAATGTTGTTCAGGTCCCACTTATGAGTAAGGCCGTGCGGTATTTGGATCTTTGTTTCTGTGATAGATCACTAAATATGAGGGTCTCTAACTCCATCCAATTTATTGTGAAGTCCATGATTTTGTCCTTCTTTTTGGCTGCATAATACTCCATTGTGTATATGTACCACATTTTCTTTATCCAGTCCACTTTTGATGGGCAGCAGGGTTGGTTCCATGTTCTTGCTATTGTGAATAGTGCAGCAACAAACATGTCTGTTCAAGTGTCTTTTTTGTAGATGATTTATGTTCTTCTGGTTATATTCCCAGAGGGGGGTTGCTGGATCATATGGAAGTTCAATTTCTCAATTACCAACTCATCTTCGACAAAGCCATTCATAACAACCACTGGGAAGAGGAGACCTTATTTAGCAAACGGTACAGGGAAAACTGGTTGACCACATACAAAAGACTGAAGCTGGACTCCTACCTATCACTATGTATAAAAATCAACTCTAAATGAAAGAAAGACCTAAACGTACACTCAAACTGTAAGAATCCTAGCACTCCCAGAAGAAAACGTAGGAAACACACTAATGCACATTGGAGTAGGCTACCAATTTTTTATCAAATTCCCAAAAGCAAATGCCACAAAAACTAAGATAGACAAATGAGACCTCATCAAACTAAAAAGCTTCTGCACAGCAAAAGAAACTATCAAGGGAGCGGGGAGACAACTCACAGAAGGGAAGAAAAATGTTTGCTAATTATGTATCTGACAAGGGTCTAACATCCAGGATCGACAAGGAACTCAAACGAGCTGGAGGGGAAAAGCAAACAGCTCTGTTAAAAAGTGGGCAAAGGGCTGGGCTCGGTGGCTCAGCCTGTGATCCTAGCACTTTGGAAGGCTGAGGCGAGTGGATTGCCTGAGCCTGCAGGTTCGAGACCAGCCCGGACAACTTGGCGAGACCTTGTCTCTACAATAAACAAACAAACAAAAAAGTTCGCTGGTCATGGTAGCATGCTTCTGTAGTTCCAGCTACTTGAAAGGTTGACGCAGAAGGATCGCCAGAGCCCAGTGGATTGACGCTGGGGTGGCCATGAGCTTGCCACTGCACTCTAGCCTGGGTGACATAGTGAGACTCCGACTCAAAAAAAAAAAAGTGGGCAAAGGACATGAACAGACACTTTTCAAAAGAAGACATACGAGCAGCCAACAGATACATGAAAAAATGGTCAACCTCACTAATCATCAAAGAAATGCAAATTAAAACTACACTGAGATTCCACCTAACTCCATCAGGATGGCCATCATTAATAGATCAAAAAACAACAGACGCTGGTGCAGGTGTGGAGAAAAGGGAATGCTTCTTCACAGTTGGAGGGAGTGCAAGCTATTTCAACCTCTATGGAAAATAGTGTGGTGATTTCTAAAAGGCCATGAACTTTTAATTCTTTCTTGGGAAAAGGGAGGCTGCAAACAACTTGGGGTTGTTTGAGAAGCTCTGAGCTATTCCAGGATGGGTGGAACTGGTCTGGGCAGGACGAAAGCATCTGAAGGTGATATGGTTTGGGGCTGTTCGCTAAATGGAGTGGGCTTACAAATCCATGAGTTGGGGTTTTTGTTGTTGTTGTTTTGCTTTGCTTTTGTTTTTTGTTTTGAGTCAAGGTCTCTTTTACCCAGGCTTAAGTGCAACAGTGTGATCACTGCTCAACCTCCTGGGTCAGGTGATCCTTCTGTGTTAACCTCCTGAGCAGCTGGAACTACAGGCATGTGGCACCATGCCTGACGAATTTTTTGATTTTTTTATAGAGAGGAAGTTTCACTATTTTACCCAGGCTGGCCTCGAACTCCTGAGCTCAAGGGATCCTCCCACCCTGGCCTCCCAAAATGCTAGGATTGTAGATGTGAGCCACCTTGGAGCAGGGATTGTTTCAGGGCTGTGACCTGGTCTGACCGAAAGGAACACAGAATCACCTTGGAGGCAAAGATTGGTTGGGGGAGGGCAAGCTATAGCCCAATCAGAGCCAGCAACACATAGCCAGTCCTTTTCTGGGGAACTGGGAGGTTCGAGTGCAGAAGAAGATGGGAAGCTGGGATGGAAAGTCAGAGCGGCACCTGCTCAGGATGGCCAGGTCAGCAGAGACAAGGGTGAGAGAGAGGGAGAAAAGGAGAGCTCCAGAGGACAGGGAGAGAGGAGCCAGGTACAAGCAACAGAGCAGCCCTTCCTACATCCAGGCCCTTCTCAAAGTCAGGTCCCTCCTAGTCCCAGGCTCCGGCATCCAGGCCCCTCTTCCACCCAGGCCTCTCCCACATCCAGGCCTCTTCTACATGCAGACTGCTCAGCTTCTCATCCTGGCAGCCCAGCAGCTCCTTGTGTTGAAATGGCAGTGAGATGTATGACCTGTAAGGAAAAGTGGCCGGGGAGACACAAACACCGAGATCCATGGCCTTTCTGGGCTCACACGTGATATTTTGGGTGCACACAGTAAGAAGGGAAAAGTACTGACAATCCCAAGTTAACTCCTGATGGAAGTCATAGTTGTGGTTTGCCAGACTGGGCAGTGGAGGCCAGCAGGTGCCAGGACTGAGGACTCGGTGACACGTGGGACATTGGCTTAAGTCAACTAATGTGGCAGAAGCCTGTGTCAAGTCAATGGTGCAGATTCTCCTCCTCTAGAAACCTCTCCAACTTTACGTCCTGCCAACTTTAGACAGAACTCATGGAAAATAATTAATAATGCTCTAGCATTCTGGGAATTGGTGTCTGTTCCTCCTCAGGTTGGATTTTGCTCCATTTGAAACCTCATCCCAAGAAACCCTTCACCATTTCAGTAGACGGACAACAGAAGCACAAGACCATAAACCTGGAGCAGTCTCTCATGTGCCTGCTGCTGGCTGTGGGGTTCACTCCGGGCATCACAGAAAACCTTGTCACAAATTTTGCAATCTAAAAAGACGTAAAACCTACTTCCTACATTTTGATATTTTTTTCATCTGTAAAATGAGGAGCTGGGGCCATGTGACCCCGAAGTTTCTTCTACTTAGGCATCTGGGAGCTTGAGGTCCCACCCCTGGAGCGGGGCCTTGTCCATGCAAAGCAGTCTGTGTTGCCTCTTCTGAGGATGGTACATGAAAGGGACAGTGTGTTCTGGAGCAGTGTCATATCGGCACACTTGGAGAAGCCTCCTTCTCCCTCAGTGCTGCGAGGCCTTCCACTGTGTTGGGCACCTAATGTTTGAATCCGTGAGAGTCTCTATTGGCTGAGGTGGAGGCAGCTCACTGGTGTTGTTCAGGTGTGGACGCTCAGCTTGGGTGATAAAGAAGGCTCTGGAGGTGGGCGATGGTGATGGCTGCACAACAGGGTGAATGTTCTAGTACCACTCACTGTCCACTTAAACATGGTTCACATGGGAAGTTTTATGTTCTGTATGTTTAGTATGATAAAAAATTAACCAGCCGCCCCCACCCCAGAATACGTGCAGACAGTCCCTGCCCTCAAGGAGTGCACGCTTCAGAAGAGTTCACACACCTGATGGGCAGGGCGGCTGTGACATGCCCTTTAACTGAGGTATGGATAAAAGGCTCTTTTTTTTTTTGAGTTGGAGTCTCACTCTGTCACCCAGACTGGAGTGCAGTGGCCGCTCCCGGCCCCCGCAGCCTCGACCTGCTGGGCTCCGGCGATCCTTCCGCCGTCAGCCTTCCAAGTAGCTGGAACTACAGGCGCGCGCTACCATGCCCGGCTAATTTTTTGATTTATTGTAGAGATGAGGTCTCGCTTGCCCAGGCGGGTCCCGAACCCGCGGGTTCAGGCAATCCACTCACCTCAGCCTTCCAAAGCACGGGATTACAGACTGAGCCACCGAGCCCGGCTGGACACCTTTCTGTAACAGTTTATTAGGCAGGGCGTGATGGCAGCAGATGCCTGTAATTCTAGCACTTTGGGAAGCCAAGGCAGGAGGATTGCTTGAGCCCAGGAGTTAGAGACAAACTGGGGCAACATAGTGAGACCTTGTCTCTACAAAAATTTAAAAAATGAGTAAGATTGATAAAATATTTATATGCTTATTGACAATTTGTATTTTTAGTGATGATTCTTGAGATTTCAAGTATGGGTGGTGTCAGTGAATGTTGTGTCAAAACTTTAAAGAAGTGGTGCTGTGAATGCAGGGTGTCACTGAGATGCCTATTGCTTTGATGACCTCCTCACTTCTCAACTTGCCATGTTTCTCCCTTAATTTCAGGTGATCATGGAGCTCAGCTTGGTCTCCATGGGGCTGGTGGTGATGGAATACATGATGACACAGCAGGTGGAGAGGAGGGAGAGAACAGTCCAGATCCCCAACCCCAAGCTGGTCGGAGGACCCGGCGGGAAGCATGCACCTGCCCCTACTGTAAAGACAGTGAAGGAAGGTGAGTTGACCCAGCTAGTCTCTTAGGAGTATAATGAAAAAATTAAG
Source organism: Tarsius wallacei (assembly GCA_963574415.1). Taxonomy (NCBI): domain Eukaryota; kingdom Metazoa; phylum Chordata; class Mammalia; order Primates; family Tarsiidae; genus Tarsius; species Tarsius wallacei. The sequence continues at coordinate 10,675 of CAUYQG010068088.1, forward strand.
ATTCAGAGGTCAGAGGAGGAGGGTTAATTTTTATTATCTTAGACTCAGCAGTATTGCAAAGGGGTAGTAGAGTACATTTGAATAGGTTATATTATAGGTTCTTGGTTCCAACTCTGACCCTTTCATCAATTCTAAGACATTGGTCTTAATAGGTACCTGCTTTCACTTAAAGATAGGGAAATCAGATGGAGCTAGCTGATATAATGATTGCTAATAAATGTCTATTTTGATGTGGTTTTGACAAGGTCGCTTGCAAAACAGCCTTGCAAGGAAAAAGAAACCTAACGAATACAGTGTTGTTTTGTTTGGTGGTTGGTTGTTTTTTTGTTTTTTTTTTTTTTTGATTTGGAGTCTGTCACCTAGGCTGGAGTGCAGTGGCACTCTTGGCCACCACAGCCTCGATCTGCTGGGCTCAGGTGATCTTTCCGCCTCAGCCTTCCAAGTAGCTGGAACTATAGGCACATGCTACGATGTGTGGCTAATTTTTTTTTTTAATTGTAGAGATGAAGTTTCACGAAGTTGACCAGGCTGGTGAGCTCAGGCAATTCTCTCACCTCGGCCTTTCAAAGTGCTGGGATTACAGGCTTGAGCCACTGTGCCTGGCCTTAATACTAAGTGTTCTTTACAATGGCTTTGTGAAAATTATGAGTCTTGTTTTCTGTCAAAATATACAAAAATGCTTACTCCAGACAATTTTTTTTTTTGAGTTAGAGTCTCACTGTTGACCAGGCGGAGTCACGGCCACTGCAGCCTCAACCTGCTGGGCTCAGTTGATCCTTCTGTCTGAGCCACCGTGCCTGGCCGGACCGAAATTTTTTTTTGTTTTTTGTTTGTGTTGGCGTCTCACTCTTGCCCAGACTGTAGTGCAGTGACATGCTCCCAGCCACTGCAGCCTCGACCTGCTGGGCTCCGGCAAGCCTTCCGCCTCAGCCTTCCAAGTAGCCAGAACTATAGGTGTGCGCTGCTACGCCCAGCTAATTTTTGATGTATTGTAGAGACAAGGTCTCTCCAAGTTGCCCTGGTGGGTCTCAAACTCGTGGGCTCAGGCTGTCCACTCGCCTCGGCCTCCCAAAGTGGTGGGATTACAGACTGAGCCACTGAGCCCGGCCGAAAATTCTATCTAAGATGGGCTGGTCGCAATGGCTCACGCCTATAATCCCAGCACTTTGGGAGGCCGAGGTGAGAGGATTGCCTGAGCCCACAGGTTTGGGACCAGCCTGGGCAACTTGGTAAGATCTCATCTCTACAATAAGTCAAGAAAAATTAGCTGACGTGGTGGCACATACCTATAGTTCCAGCTACTTGGAAGGCTGAGATGAAAGGATCGCCTGAGTCCAGCTGGTGGAGGCTGTGGTGGCCGTGAGCGTACCACTACCCTCCAACCTAGGTGACAGAGTGAAACTCCAAGAAAAAAAAGAATCTTAAGTTATCTTGCAAAGTTCTGATGAATTTTCACAATAGTAGCACCTATTATTTTAATATTATCACTGGAGAATTCTGATTTCTGTTCTTTTCCTACAAATCACTGATTTTGAAAGAGAATAGAACATTCAATGGTCTTCCTTTTTTTTTCCTGTTTTTTTAAGTCAGAGTCTCACTCTTGTTACCCGCGCTGCAGTACAATAGCATGCTCACGACTACCACAGCCTCAACCTGCTGGGCTCTGGTGTTCCTTCCACCTCAGCCTACCAAGTAGCTGGAACTACAGGCACGTGCCACCACACCCATCTAATTTTTTGAGTTATTGTAGAGATGAGGTCTCACCAAGTTGCCCAAGCTGGTCACAAACCTGTGGGTTCAGGCAATCCTCTTGCCTCTGTCTCTCAAAATGCTAGGATTACAGGTGTGAGCCACTGCGCCTGGCCAAAGTCTTCTTAATGCCTTTGAAAAATCTATTAAAGTTGTGTCTCAATAAACTAAAACAAAAATAGAAAACAAGAAAAGTACCAAAACAAAAACTATTTGAGTTGTTTGTGTTTATTTCATGTTACAGGAAAAGCAGACCAGGGTCAAAAGCAGTGAATATGGTACAGTTTCCCTCTTACAAAGCTTGAAGTGGATTATATTTCTGCAGAAAGTTCTATGATTTTCATCTAAATGTGATTTTATTTCTGTTAGAGATTTTCGTCTCCTCATATGTGCTGCTAAAACCCAAGAAAAGTCCCTCTTGGAAATTTTCCTAGTGCCCACTAATGGATCATACATGAAACAAATTAGTTTGGCAAGAAAACATTTTATTTTACTTTATTTTTATTTCTTTATCTTTTTGAGTTGGAGTCTTACTTTGTCACTCAGGCTGAAGTGTAGTGGCATTGCTCATGGCCACCGTAGCCTCGACCTGCTGGGGTCAGGCAATCCTTCCACCTCAGCCTTCCAAGTGGCTTGAACTACAGGCATGCACCATCATACCTGGCTTTTTTTTTTTTTTTTTTTTTTTTTGGTGAGTCAGAGTCCCACTCCGTTGCCCAGTCTGATTTATTGTAGAGAAGAGGTCTCGCCAAGTTGTCCAGGCTGGTCTTGAACCCGTGGGCTAAGGCAATTCACTTGCCTCGGACTCCCAAAGTACTGGGATTACAGGCTGAGCCACCAAGCCCAGCCTAATTTTTTATTTCTTGTAGAGATGAGGTTTCACCAATTGCCCAGGCTGGTCTCAAACTTGTAGGCTCAGGCAATTCTCTTACCTAGGCCTCCAAAGTGCTGGGATTGTAAAAGAAAACATTTTAGAACTGATTCCTAAGAGGAGCTTAGGATCTGCTCCATATAGTGCCTTTTTACAATTTATTTTACTTTGTTTTTATTTTTATTTTTGAGTTGGAGTATCACTCTGTCGCCCAGACTGGAGTGCAGTGGCACGCTCCTGGCTACCACAACCTCGACCTGCTGGGCTCTGGCAATCCTTCCACCTCAACCTTCCAAGTAGCTGGAACTACAGGGGTGTACTACCATGCCCAGAGCCCAGCCTAATTTTTTATTTATTGTAGAGATGAGGTCTCGCCAAGTTGTCCAGGCTGGTCTCAAACTTGTAAGCTCAGGCAGTTCTCTCACCTAGGCCTCCCAAAGTTCTGGGATTGTAAAAGAAAACATTTTTGTACTGATTTCTGAGAGGAGCTTAGGATCTGCTCCATATAATGCCTTTTTAAATGTACCTTGAATTAGTTAAGGTTTTTATTCTCCTCTTGTAATGTTTATTTAGCCCATCTTCCTCTTCTGAAGTCCATGATACTGCCCCAGCTTTTTCAGCTTTTAATCTTTACCATTTATCTCTTGACAGTTATTTTGTGAGAAAAGTTCTATAATTATAAAATACTTTATTTTCTTTGAAGTTCTCTACCAGGTGCTTAATGGACTCTGCTCAGTAAGTCCGCAGCCAAAAATATCACCATAGTCAACGTATTTCCTGTGGGAAATACTTGGATTGAGACTTAAACTTCCTGAAAAATACAAAAATGCCTCACAACTTTACAGGTCACCATTAGAGTGATAATCTCTTTAAACATAACAAACAACAAGATTGATTAAGCATCCAGGTGTGGTGGCGCATGCCTGGAGCTCCAGCTACTTGGAAGGCTGAGGTGGAAGGATCATCTGAGCCCAGCAGGTTGAGGCTGCAGTAGCAGTGAGCATGCTGTGAGTAGCAGTGAGCATTCCAACCTGGGTGACAGAGTGGGACTCCAACTCAAAAAAAAAATTTTTTTTTTTAAATTAAGGAACAGGAGGCCACACACAGTGGTTCACGCCCATAATCCTGGCTTTGGAGGATCAAGGTGGGAGGATTGCTTGAAGCCAGAAATTGGAGACCAGCCTGGGCAACAAAGTGAGACCTCCATCCCTACAAGAAAATATATATATTTTTTTAATTTAGCCAGGCATAATGGTATGCACCTGCAATTCCAAGTACCCAGGAGGCTAAAATGGGAAGACTGTTTCACTGCAGGAATTGGAGGCTTCAGTGAGCTATGATTAAAGCATTGCATTCCAGCCTGGGCAACAGAGCAAGACTTGTTTTTGGTGGTTTTGTTTTTTGTTTTTGAGTTGGAGTCTCACTCTGTCACCCAGACTGGAGTGCAGTGGCCGCTCCCGGCCACTGCAGCCTCGGCCTGCTGGGCTCCGGCAGTCCTTTTGCCTCAGCCTTCCAAGTAGCTGGAACTACAGGCGTGTGCTACCACGCCCGGCTAATTTTTGATTTATTGTAGAGATGAGGTCTCGCCAAGTTGCCCAGG
>CAUYQG010068090.1:0-14553 GCA_963574415.1 Tarsius wallacei
ATTTTCCAGGGCCCTGCCAATAAAACATAAGGGGCAGAAACACAGGCAAACACCTCATGAGAACCATTGTAAGATGCCTGGTTTGATTCTGACTGGTGGGAGTTGAGAATGGGCACTAAAGCCGCTATAAGTTTCCAAATGCCAGGCTGAGGGCATCCTGCTGAGGTGGAAAGGATCGTCTCCACTCACCATCCAGGGGTTTAAACAAGCTGTAATTCAGTCTTAGCTAGTGAGTTAGGAGTAGCCCAGTCCATGATCCCTTTATTATCCAGATTAAGGAAATTAAGAATTAATAATGCATGTGCCAATAGTGTATGTGGGAAGGAATGTGTATATTTTCCCTTTTTTAATTTTATAAATTGTGTTTTGAGAATTCTATTGCATTCTCCACTATACCTTGTCTTTGTAGATTATAGGGGATTCTGGTAGTAAGACAAATTTGAAATGTGGAGCAGAATTTGGCAAAAGACTTACCAACATAGGCAGGGCTATTGTTAGTCTTGATAGATTTGGGATTGCCCATGACAATGATAGCTGCAAAGCAATGGAATATAACATATCGAGCCACTTTGCCTGATCGGGCTGAGGCAAAAATAAAACCAGAGCATGTATGCACTGTAACATGCATATAAGCCAACTTTCCAAAAAAAGAGATGTGTGTGAAATCCATTTGCCATAAATGTCTTGGCAATAGACCTCGGGGATTCATGCCTTCAACAGGAGGGGAGTGAAACTGAGGACAAATAGGATAACCTTTCACTATTTGTTGGGCCGCTTCCCAGGACAGTGAAAACTGTCAGTGTAAACTCTGAGCATTTTGATTATTAAAGGCATGAGAAGCAGTGGCTTTGAAAGCAGGGGATAGTAAAGGGAAAGCAAAAAATCATGTAGCCTTATCAGTAAGGACATTGCCTTAGGATAATGGACCAGGAAAGGCAGAATCAGCATGGATATGAGCAACAAAAAAGGGCTCCATGTGAGCACGAATATGCAATTGAACAGTATAAAAGAACAATTACATTAGCGGGGAAGAGGAAAAGAGAGTATGAAGACTATCAGTTTTCAAATGACACAGCATACCTACAATGTAATGACTATCAGTATAAAGATTTAAATGTCTCTTAGGGAGATCTGCAAAGACCTGACAAACTGCAAACAGCTTGACTTGTTGAGCAGAATCATAATCTATCTGAAAGCAAGAAACAACACCATTAAATAACAGTAACCACTGTTCCAGAAGAGGAGCCATCTGTAAAAACCAAATCAGCATCTTGCAGATGTTGAGCACTGGTAACCTGATGAAAAATAAAAGAATGATTTTTTGCAAAAGTAAGAAGTCGAGAAGGAGGACAGTGAGAATCCACTTGCCCAGAAAAGTGGGCTACCAGCCAACTGCCACGCAGGGCATGTCTCCCAAAGCCAAGTCATTTGAGGAGCAGTGTAAAGTACTACAATTAAAGCAGGTTCATGGCCAGAATGCTCCCTGGCTTTCACACACCATGTTTGACATACTCAAACCATTTTTCGACAAGCTTGAACCTTCTATTTTTGTTCTATACTTTATTCCCTTTAAATAGCCAGCCATTCTATTATAGAACAAAAATCTACCACATAGGAATCTTTCCTATGTAAAATTATTTTTCTTTTCTTTATCCTGTCTTACCAAAAACATACCGCATACCAACAACTTTCTTTACATTTTTTCCTAACCTTAGAGCTCTAACACAAACAATAAGTTCAGTCTTTTGTGCTGTGGTACCAGGAGGCAAAGGTGCAGTTAAAATTAATTTGGTAGTGGCCGTTAGGATGGTAATTGTAACCATTCTACTGGCTCTTTAAATCTATAACAAAGAAGTAATAGTCAGCAGGGATGGCCACTGGCGAGGGCAGGCCGAGCTGCAGAGGCCCCATAATTTCCATGGAGCGATTTACTGCCCATAAAACTTGTAGTAAATGCCATTTCTCTAACTTTTTCTTAATTACAAAGATAGGAGTGTTGCAAGGACTGTTAAACAATGTCAAAGTTTTAATGAGTCCCATTTCAGGGACTGACTTGGATCCTGAGCGATGCAATACCAAATACCTATGTTCAGTTTACTTGTGTCTCCAAAGGATTTCTAGGGATTTTTATGCTAAACTGCAAATTGAAAAATTGCACTGTCCTTGTCCTACATCTAATGGAGTTTTCTTTGGATTTGCAGAGGGGGTGAGTTAGGCTGCCATTTGGCCTGCAGTAGAATATAATTTTTTAAATGTTTGAACACCTTTTAAAACCTACCTATAGGAAATTTATCTATGTCTGGCCTGTGCTAGCCACCCTGCCTCAATTATTTATTCTTTAGGGATTTTTCAATCCCATAATCATATGGGGTGCTGAGGGGTGAAGGTCTGTTTTCTGTAGCTTCTTCCGAGCTGACAGTGGGCATCGTCCTGCCTAGCCGGAGATAAAAAATATCTCCCTGTATGACTTGAGGCATCCAGATATGTTTCAGCAGTGGCATTGTTTGCAGAAACTGACTGGAATCCTTGCATGACCATTAGGTGGGCATGAGATTGCTGGATTCTGGCTTAATAAAAGGAATAAATGAGGGAAACTACTCTTTCAAGAAGTAGAACAATTAAGTGAAGCCAGGCATACATTTTGACAATTTTAGGTGGTTACTGATCACCTTTTTTACAAAAACTATAAGGCCTGATGTTATTAGCATAACTTAAATGATAAACTTTAATTTCTGTGGCTTTATTACAGGTATAAGCTGTTTGAGTTTTTAATGTATTTCTGGACTATAGTGGTAGCCTGACAAGTTGTTTTAGATTATAATTTAAACCAGACACTCACGTAAATTTCATATAAAATTTGAAGAGAAATCCGAAAATGTTTGGAGACTTACATCCAGAAAAGACTTTGTTATGTCTAGATTGTTTATAGAATTTCTTTCATATATACATATTATATATATATAGTATATATGTATTTTCTTAAACCTTATTTGCACACCAACTCTTTTATATTTTTTCTTTGCTTTTTGCTTTCCTTCCTTTTACCCTTTTATAGATAACCTTTTACAGTCATAATTTGAATTCACCTTTTAGTAACTTTTATTAGAGGTTAGATGAAACGTTTAACTTTTGGAATACCTTTAACTCCCACTGGAGAGCAGGTGTCAGAAGAAAGAGGTTCAGTATGAGCACAAGGGCTAAAACTTTGCCTCAGTATTAATTGAGAAATTAATTTGGACCCCAGCCACATTCATACAGATCCAAGGATTCTCTGGAGTGATGGCAAGCAGAGCATTCAACTGGGCCAGGCCCCCCCCCCAGGCTCTTTTAGTCAGTGGCCACCATCACTAAGATAGGTGTTTCTCCCCCTGCCTTCTGTAGAGGCTGCACTGTCTCTTTCAGTGACCTTTTAGTCGGGTCTTGGGGGCTTAAGTCAACAAGAACAATTGCGCTTTAAATGCCCAGATTGACCATATTCATAGCAGTTGATACCATCTCCCTTAGCAGATTTATTCTTATCAGGTCTCTTTTGGGTGGCTAGAGCTTTGCCATTAGTGGCGACTGACAATAGATTTGTTTACTTTTTGTCTCACTGGTGCTCATTCTGGAGTCCTCCCCCTCCCCCTTTTTTCCAGGTCTTTCCAAAGATGCCTACAAAAAAACACTTTTAGAGTAAACAGACCACATAGATGTAAAATGATCTGTTCCTACTTAATTCTAATTATGAACAGGCAAAATTGTCAAAAACCCTTATGAATTACTAAACAGTAGGCTCAGTTGTACCCTTTCCTGGTCATTAAATCATGCAGTCTTTACTAGATAGGTGTAAAATCCTTCCTAATCATCTCCCCGCAGTAAGGTGGACTGAACAGCCTTCTGTAAAGGGCAGAGACACACCAGATGCTTCCTAACATTGGGTGGATGAGCTTGGACAGGAGTCAAGAAGAGGGAGGGGGTGGATACGTGATCCACGAGCAAGGCTCTATTCAGTACCAATTGAGGGGCTGCTGAGGCACAAGCAGGGTCCTTGCCACCTCCAAGAGAGATCTCCTCTTTAGAAATTGAGGAATGAAACACTGGTGGAAGGCACTTCCTCTTTTGAAACTGAGTACTTCTTAGCCTAAACAGTAAGCAAATCCATAAGTTAAGCAAAAGTATCAGAAGATAAAGAAAGTGTGGATGGCTCGGCCTCTTTCACAGGCAGGCTAGAAGCCTCAGGAAACTTGGTCACAGAGGCTCGAATGGCCAAAAATATCTCATCATTGTGATACTGAGCAGTAGCCTAATCCTGCTCCTGTCAAAAACCTTTAGGTGGGCGTCCCTTCTGATCATCAAGGGCAGGTAGAGCAGAAGCTGAGTGGTAATGCTGCAATAAGGGAGGAGCCTGCTCCGCTCTATGAAACTCATAAGAGGAGTCTAAGAAATCTCTTACTAGGTTCCACGGAAATAAAGCATCTACTGGCACGGCTTCAGAACCATGCGCTTGATAATAATCCTTCAAACAACTGCCCACCTTTTCCCTGATAGTCAGATTATCTATCCCGGCCTCAGGAAACCAGGGACATACTTCCTCTACAAACTGCAAAAATCTATCTAAATGTCTATCTTAGTTCCTCTAGCTTTCAGCATAGATTTTAACATCTGCACAAAGAGAGTGCATTCCTTAGAATGTAAATGTCCCATGTTTTACTCCCAATGATTACCTATTCCCTTGGTTACTTACTCATGAATCGCAATGCTGCACACAAAAAATACCAGCCTCTTCAAGGGTTCCTCTCCAGTCAATGCCAATCCCCAGTACTCAGGTCCCTGTTCTGGCTCCACTTGCAGAGTTCCAGCCTCCCCTGAGAGAGGCCTGAGGTGGGGGGAGGGACTGAGAAAAGAAAGAGACAAAGAAACAGCGGGATTGGGAGGGCTCTCTCCCAGCTTGCAAGGAGCAAGACAGAGTGAGTTTATTTTCACAGCATGCCTTTTATATAAGGACAAAATTACACAAAGGAGGGCTAAACACACAAAGGAGGGCAGAATATATGTTAATGTCTAAACTAAATCACACAAGAAGGGTAAGTATTGATGACTAAACTATGCATATCGTAACATCTATGCTTTCTAAGTTAAAAACAAGGCAATCACTTAAGATAAACAGCCTCTGGACCAGACTTGGCACCACTCTGCTATCCATAGAATAGCTAGACTTGGCGCAGCTTTGCTATCCGTAGAAATGCAACCAAAATGTCAGGGAAGACAAAGGAAATGTATGCTTGGTTCCTTGAACACAAGCCAAGAAACATAAGGACCTTGTCAACTTATGCTCTGGTTTCCTTCACCGATGCAAGCCAAGAAACATAAGGACCTTGTCAACTTATGCTCTGGTTTCCTTCACCGATGCACCCCATATAAGACTGGGTTCACTTCATATGAAATCATGTTCAGAAGACCCCCTCCTCTGTTACTCCAGTTGCAAGATCCCATTCCAGCAGAAATAACTAATCAATCTCTGTTAAAGTATCTCCAGTTACTCCAGCAGGTTCAGTCCCCTGTCCACTCTGATGTTCATGATGTTTTGCCCACTCCGTCTTCCATGCCTTGTCATCTGTCCCAAAACGGAGACCTAGTTTTCTTCAAAAATTTCCAGAAAGAGGGACTAACTCCTGCCTGGAAAGGACCTTTTATCATCATCACCACCACCCCAACAACACTTAAGGTTGATGGGGTGCCAGTCTGGATTCATCACACATGAACCAAGAGAGCAAAAGAAACCAACTCTCATTCCATCGACTGTGCTGAGGTGGACCAGGACCCTAAATATCAATTTCCTCATCCAACAAAGAAGAACGACCACCACTCAGCCAACTGGACTGTGACTAAGGACTCCAAAAATCCCCTCAAGATAGCTTTTGACGTACATCTGAACTGTGAGATTCCAATAGACTGGTTAACAATTTTTCTGAATGCATTATACTCAATCTTTAGCTCTTGTTTTTGTTTTCCCACTTGCTCTGGGCTTTGGTGTAGGTCTCTTAACTGTAGCTCCTGCAGATTGGGAATGTGGCAAAAAGGCTCTGTCAATGCTATTTTATCTCTCCTGCACAGGATGCATTATTGTCCTATTGTGCTTGCAATAAGTTTAACTCGTTTTATTTTAACTGAGGCCAACGATCCACCTGGTACTCTTTCACACGTTCACACTTACCACTGTAAATGGGGGACAAATATTAGACACCAGAAACTGGTCCGCTGCCCAACCTTCCAACATGGCCATATTCAAACAGACCTAGTACATCAGTCAGGCCAAAGAGAAAGAGCTAAAAAGAAACATGCTAATATACCCAAAAGTGTATATCATGACCCGGGGCACACCTCGTTAGGAAAAGCCTATGCAGATCTAAGACACATAAACTTTTTTATATGCCCAGTAAAGCCCTCTGATGACCTCTGTTTACCAGGCCAACCATTTCTTCTATCCATGTTGAGGATGTGTCACCCTTGCATCTTACCCTAATGGACCCAGTGACACATCCAATATCACTATATAGAGGGGTGCTACAGGAATTCATTCCGGTTATTCACCTATATATGTAAAAGTTATCAATCTCTCCTTGCTTTCCTGGAGTATGGGTTTTACATGGAGCATACACCTCTATTTAAATGGTTATGACTTGGGGACCATTTTCATCATCCAATGAAAAGTCATCCTCTTAAAAACCCAAATAGGGCCATAAGCAGGACTAAGAGATCCCCTACTCTATGAACATGAGCAACCATCTGCTCTGCCTCTGCCACCAGTAAACCCACCTAACCTAGAGGGCTCACCAAAGCCCCCTAATTATTGGCTTCCAAAGCCACTCGAAAACCTCCTAGTTTTCTTTCTATATTAACTAATATGCATCGTTTATTCAATAACACTTGGCCTCAATTAGCTCAGGATTGCTGGCTCTGCTTAAAATCAAAATCCCCATATTATGTAGGCCTGGGAGTCGATGTTTCTCTATCCAGCATCACTAATAAAACAAAATGTTTCCCCAAAATGGTACACATGACTCTAGAAGAAGTAACTGGCAATGTCTCCTGTCTTATAACTTTGGGATTCAATCTCACTGCATCCCCATCTTCTAAGGTCTGTAATTCATCTCTAATTATGTCTACATCCCTGGTGTACATGACTCCCACCAATGGGCTTGGTTTGCATGTTCCACAGGGCTTGCAAGATGTGTTAATCTTGAAATGTTAAACAATGAACCTACCTTAAGTATTATTGTTCATGTACTTCCCCAGGTTTATGCATATAGTGGCCCCCAAGAAAATTTGTTTTTCAATCCTCCTGACATCCCATCGACACGTCATAAACGTGCAGTCCCTTTCTTAGTGCCTGCTCTAATAGGCTTTGTTGTGGCAGTTACGGTAGCTCTAAGTACTGCCGCCTTGGTCCATACTGAACTAGGGTTATCTCTTCTTACACATCAACTTGATAATGACATGAAAACTCTACAGTACACCCTAGACCAACTCCATGACCAGGTAAACTCCTTAGCAGAAGTTGTCTACCAAAACTGCAGAAGTTTAGACTTACTTTTCCTGTCCCAGGGAGGACTCTGTGTAGCTCTTGGAGAAGAATGCTGTTTCTATACCAACAAGTCAGGAATTATAAAAGACCCTGTCCAGAAGGTTTGGCAAAAGTTAGAAGAAAACAAGAAGAGAAAAAAATAAGTCCTGGTTCCAATCCCATTTGACTGGAATCCATGGTTAACTACTCTAATCATTAGCTTGACCAGACCACTCATACTTCTTTTCCTTGGTTTATTTATGGGACCTTGCATATTAAACAGGTTTGTTAACCTTGTCAAACTCTATAAAACTTATGCATGTAAGAACTTATTATAATTCCATATCCATGACCAAAGAATCAATTAATTGACTTAAGTACAACTAAAAGGGGGGAATAAAATAGCCAGTAAAAAGTGTGATTGTTGTAACGTTTCCATGGCCACAGACCCACAACTTTGTTCTGAACTGATCATGCTGAGTATTCCTGCTGACTGCAAAACTCTCTAACCTACAAGTTCCATGTAATTGTATGCTCTGTTGACTAAAATAAAATTTTATGCCTTGCAAAACCCCGTTGTTAAATTCTCATGTTTTGTTCTTATATTTTGTTAGTAACCTAAGGTAACTCCATTGTGTAATGGTTCTTTCACTTTGTCTCTATGTAACTATCTCAAACCATATCTTGTTGGCAGAACTCCAGGGACCTTCCAGTCACTAGTTGTGCCTAGGACATCAAATTAATCAAAATTCCCTGACAATTAAAAGCTCCCATATTTGGTTACTAAGTTGCTAGTTTATGGTTGCTATGGTCACTAAATTGGTATGTAGCCTACTTGTGGATTTTGCCTTTAAAAGCTTCTTGTTGATTTCAGTCCATCTCAAGAACTTCCTGACAAGAGCATACTCTTGACTGCATGCTAATAAAGGACTCTAAATTTGATCTTGGTGGGCTGGCATATCTCCTTCTTGCCCTTTGGTGATTACACTATGTCTCTAGGAACTGGCAACAGGTTACCTCTTCAGAGGCTTGTACCAACACAAATACCTACAGCCCTTTATTCCTTGATATGTGAACTCCATATTGTTTGGATGGCAATGTGCCATCATCCCAAAAAGTCATTCATGATTGACCTAAGTCAACACAAGCAACCTCGTTTTTATTTTTGTTATTTATTTATTGGCCAGGGATTTGTCTAGAGATGGCATGCTCTGGCAATGGAAGATAAGGAAAGATCCTGAAGAGACTCTGGAAAATATTTTCCTCCCTTATAAAAGAGGCATGTGAATGAAGTCATTTATCTGCTTGCCCTCATTCTTCTGGCTTGGGTGGTCATATGAATGTGATGACCAGAACCCTGGCAGTCTTCCTCTTGTGGCCATGTTCAAGAAGCTTATGGGAGAAAACCAAAAAGATGATGGAGTACAGGGTTATATTAAATTCGGTTTTTTTCTCAGACTCTAAGGATCTACCCCTTTCCACAATTTTTCTAATAATAAAGTTCTTTGTTGTTTATGCAGTTGTTTTCTGGCTTTCCACTTTTCTTCATGGATGTATTCATTAGGCTTGAAGACAACATTCTGATAATGCTTAAAATCTCAGAAAGAACCCATCACCTCATCTTTCTCAGGAGCAGAAAGTTGGGAGTTAATCTCAGGGATGGTATTGGCTGAAGGGTGCTCATTCACACACTTGCCCTATCTCCCTATCTCTCTTTTTATCTCTGATTACTATTTGTCTTAGCACCTTTCAGGTGTAATAGGAAATATAATATATATATATATAATTTTTTCCCCAAGTTTCTATCATAAGGCTCCTAAAACCCTTGGAATTTTCTGAGTGATAAAAATGTCTTTTGTTATTCATAAAGATCCCTATTTGATCACACCTAAGTTTATTCTAATGAGGTGAATTAGGGTGGAACCCCTAGATGGCCTCAAAATGAGGCTAGTCACCAGAAAATCAAGGGATTAGAGGGAAGAAGCTTTCAACACTACCCACTAACTTTCTTTTTTTTTTTTTGAGTTGGAGTCTCACTCTGTCACCCAGACTGGAGTGCAGCGGCCGCTCCTGGCCACCGCAGTCTCGACCTGCTGGGCTCCGGCGATCCTTCCACCTCAGCCTTCCGAGTAGCCGGATCTACAGGCTCACGCTACCACGCACGGCTAATTTTTTTTTGATTTATTGTAGAGATGAGGTCTCGCCTACCCAGGCGGGTCTCGAACCCGCGGGCTCAGGCAATCCACTCACCTCAGCCTCCCAAGGCGTGGGATTACAGGCTGAGCCACCGAGCCCAGCTATCACTAACTTTCAGAAATGGGAGGTGGAGAGTAGAGATTGAGCTCTATAAAAAACACTTGAATAATGAGACTTGAAGAGTCTCTAGATTGGTGAACAGATAGGAGCACTGGGAGAATGGTGTTCTTAGAGAGAACATGGAAGCTTTGTGCACCACCCCACTCCCCCTCTGCTACATTCCTGCCCTATATAGCTCTTCCATTTGACTGTTCCTGCATTGCATTTTGTATAATAAAGCAGTAAAGTGCTTTCTTGAGTTCTGTGAGCCATCCAAGAAAATTATCAAACAGTTAAAGGGGTCATAGTGACATTTGATTTATAGTCAGAAATATGAATTGTAACCTTGGACTTTGATTGATGTCCGAACCAAGAACAGTTTGTGGGAGTGAGCCTTTTAACTTTTGGGATCTTATGGTAAACCCAGATGTACAGCATCAGAATTAAATTGAATTGTAGGACACCTTGGTTGTATCTCTAGAGAACTGGAGAATTACTTGGTGTGAAAAATATCTACACATTTAGTGTCAAGTATTATGTAAGTAGAGAAATGAATTTTTGCTTAATCATCATCTTTGCTTTTTATTGTTTGTCTCTAATTTTTCTCACCTCAACAACTATTTCTTTCATTTTCATGAAGCTCTGAAGAAGAAAGAACATTGATATTCATATTTCTTGACTCTTGATACTTGGAGAGATAGACTCCAATCTTCTACCAAAGTTTGCAGGTGAGGGGACATTTAGTCACACACGTTCCTAAGAAAAGTCTTCTGAAAACATATGCAGGATGTCTTCTGAAAATTGTAAGAAACCTAGAGTTTCTGTCACCTGATTCGTTCCAGCTCCATTATCCTCCTTCTGGCCTTCTACAAAGTCTCTGCTGAGTATGTTATAAAAAATAGGAAACCATTGCTTTGGACTGAGCTCTTGCACTAGGCTCAGAAGACCAAACCAAAATGGAGTTACTCAAACTAAAATTTTACATCATCAAACCAAAAGTAATTTGTTAATGTGACTTTTTGAGAAATCCTGAGAGAGAGATAATAACCACATTCCCATGCAGATCAGTTTCAGTAGAGATGAAAATGAACTTCTCTCTGATTTAATTCCTCCCCAAAAAAGTAACTTACAGTAACCTGATGTCAACCAATCAGTTATGTTTTATTGTTCCCTTATTTCCATCTTCCCCCAAAAAACAGCTTTAAAATAACCAGTCCAGGAAACTTCTGGCAAGATGGCGATGGGGCAGCTTGGTCTATGAGACCCTCCACAAAAAAGAACACAAAAAGACTCTGGCTCTCTACCCGAGGGCTGCAGATCCCATTGTTGGCAGCCTGCTCTTCACGTGGAGATCAGCCATTGCCACCATTGAAGAATCATGGTGGTCTGGGTGGCCACTGCAGCCACAGCTGCCACAGCAGCCACCGCTGCCGCCACCACTGCCATGGCGGCCATCGCACCGCCCATGCCTGAGGCGACCCACGACTTGAGACTGTGAAGCCCCTCCAAGCAAGATCTGCTGAGATCGCCACAACCACTACTGCCACTGTGATGTCCTGCCAAGTTGTGGGTCTCCTCCAGTGTGCCATGAGGCAGCAGCTCCCATTATTGACTCCATCCTGTCTGGGGTGAGCAGCTGAGATAAAGACAGCCTGGAGCAGTTAGATAGCACCACCTGCTGGTGATTCAAGGTAACAACACCAAAATGGGAAAAACAGAAGCTTGATAAATAGAGACAAGCCAGATCTGAGTGGTGAACTGGGCAGTGGGGAACAGAGTGATGATCAGAACTGCCCTTCACAGCAGACCAGGGGCAACTGACCCTAACTGTGAACAAATTTAGCAGACTGAAAAGACAGCCAGAAATCAAAGCTGAAAGGACATTGGACTTAAACAAAAAGCCTCAGAGTGTGCTTGATTGGTTCTGTTAGTTTACTGACTTGATTCTATTCCTTTTGTTTTGTTTTGTTTTGTTTTTTTCATTTCTTCTCTCTGTAAACCCTGTCTTTGTATAGAGGAATAGTACACCAATAAGGAGGTTGGTTAGCTTGTATGTTAGCATTATTGTATGTTTTAGTATTTTTGTATGGGAGTTGGTTAGTTTGTAGCCATGGTTTATTGTTTTTATCTGTTTCAGTTTTTGTCTCTCTCTCCATTTGTTGCTACACTCGTCTGTGTCCCCACTTACTCTTCTCTCTCTCCACTCCCTACTTCCCGCCAGTGTCCAATCCATTATCTTCCCTCTGTTAACCTCATTTAATTTCAGGGAGCAAACCCACAACCCCACTGCATGGACAGATTCCAAGGCAGTGGGAGAGTGGGTTTCAGATTATTCATACATCTGTTGGTG
Organism: Tarsius wallacei; assembly: GCA_963574415.1. NCBI lineage: Eukaryota > Metazoa > Chordata > Mammalia > Primates > Tarsiidae > Tarsius > Tarsius wallacei. Next base: position 12,189 of record CAUYQG010068090.1, read on the forward strand.
GATACCAGGATCTGCAGACAGATTTTGAATCACAGCTCCCCCCTTAAGTAAATCTCAAAAATGCAAAAAGGACCACCCTCAACCTACAGTACAACTCCAGAATTGAACAAAGTAAGAGGATATACATAAAAAAGAATAGGAGATTGAACAAACAGAAGTGAAAGCAACCTCTCCACCACTGAATAACAGAATTAAAGAAGACAGTGAAGTGGAGGGAAGGAAAAACTAGGGAGGAAAAATCTACACAAAAGAAGATAAACCAATAGAAGAATATAGGTCTCACACAGACCCTTGCAAGATCAGACACTGAGAAAACAGCATTCAGAACACAAACAATGAAGAGACCCCAGAATGACTGGTCACAAGCAACAAACCCAGACATCAAGACATTAATAGAGAGAATTTAAAAAATTGAGGAGAGACAAGAGGAAAATAGGAAGGAGCTGATGACAAAAATAACAGCAGTAAAGAATACTGTGATGAAAATAAATAACAAACTAATAAGCATGGAAAGCAGAATTAGCCAAGCAGAAGAAAGAATACCAGAGTTCGAAGACCAAAACACAGAACTAACTCAAACTGTCAAAAACATAGAAAAGAAGCTTAAAAAGACAGAACAAAAGCTTGAAGAGATGAATGATTACTTCAAGAGAAAAAACCTAAGAGTAATTGACCTTCCTGAGGCAGGGAGAGAAACAGAGGCCACACTGGAACAAACATTTCATGAAATCATTCAAGAAAACTTCTCTCATCTCATCAGTGATGCAAAAATTCACACACAAGAGATTCAGAGAACCCCTGCAAGAAAACAAATGAGAAGACCAACTCCCAGTCACATAATAATTTGCCTAAACAAAGTAGATATGAAAGAAAAAATCCTAAAGACAGCAAGAGAAAAAGGACAGACTACCTAGCAGGGAAGACCAATTAGAATAGCAGCAGATTTATCTACAGAAACCCTCCAGGGTAGGAGAACTTGGAGCCCTACCTTGAAAGTTCTAAAAGATAAACAATTTCAACTGAGAATAACCTACCTAGCCAAACTAAGCTTCATCAGTGAGGGAGAATTGAAATCTTTCCCAGATATCCAATCCCTAAGAACCTTCGCGGCAACCAAATGACCTCTACAAGAAACACTTAAGAAAGTATTGAACACAGAGGAAAAGGAAAAAAGAACAACAGTGTTGTTCACAAGAGTACAGGCAAAAGATTAAAAAAACACATGAGCCAACTCCAAAACAAAAAGAAAGACAACACACAAATAGGAAGAACAATCACAATTCTGTAAGAACATTATGATAGGGCTCAACTCTCACATTTCAATAATTAGCTTGAATGTGAATGGACTAAATGCACGACTGAAAAGACATAGAATGGCAAAATGGATAAAATATCACCAGGGAACAATTTACTGCCTTCAAGAGACTCACCTCACTAGTAAGGACACTCACAGACTCAAATAAGAGGATAGGAAACAAATTTTCAGGTGAACAGAACACAAAAGAAAGGAGGAGTCATGATCTTAATCTCAGACAAAATACACTTTAAGCTATCAAAAATTTAAAAAGATACAGAAGGTCACTATATAATGATAAAAGGTTCAATCCATCAACAAGAAATATCCATCCTAAACATATATGCACCCAACATAGGAGCACCAACTTTAATAAAGCAGCTTCAGGTAAACTAAAAAAAGATATTGACTCCAAAACCATCATAACTAGGGACTTCAATACCCCATTCACAACCCTAGACAGATCATCAGGACAAAAAATCAGCAATGAGATCGGAAACTTCAATGTGACTCTTGACCAAATGGGCTTGATACCTACAGAACACTCCATCCAAAGACCATAGAATATACATTCTATTCATCACCACATGGAACGTGCTCTAAGATCGACCACATACTTGGCCATAAATCAAGCATAAGAAAATTTAAAAAGATGAAAATTTTGCCACACACCTTCTCAGACCACAGTGGAATAAAAATAAATATCAACACCAACAAGGTTCCCCCCAAACGCACAAAGGCATGCACACTAAACAACATGATGCTAGACAACTCCTGGGCCAATTATGAAATCAAAACAGAGATTAAAAGATACCTGGAAACAAATGAAAATAAAGAAACGTCTTACCAAAATCTATCGGATGCCATGAAAGCTGTAGTAAGAGGGGAATTCATATCTCTACAGACGCACATGAAGAAAATGGAAGGATAAAAAAATTAACAGCCTAACACGTCACCTAAGGAAGCTGGAAAAGCAAGAACACCAAAATCCTAACTTCAGCAGAAGAATCCAGATCACCAAAATAAAGGCCCAAATCCTGGACATAGAAGACAAAAAGATAATACAAAAAA
>CAUYQG010068091.1:0-12669 GCA_963574415.1 Tarsius wallacei
AATTGGAACTGGCAACCAATTCCTATTCAGAACCCTAAATGCCCATACCTTAAGAAATAAGATAGACAAGTGGGACCTCATCAAACTAATGAGCTTCTGCAAAACAAAAGAAACCATTAAGAGAGCAGGGAGATAGCCCACAGAATGGGAAAAAATATTTGCCATCTGTATATCTGACAAAGGCCTAACATCTAGGATCTATAAGGAACTCAAACATGCCGAAAGGCAAAGAACAAACAGCCCCATTAAAAAGTGGGCAAAAGACATGAATAGACACTTCTCAAAAGAAGATATATGGGCAGCCAACAGACACATGAAAAAGTTCTCAGCCTTACTATCATCAGAGAAATGCAAATCAAAACCACATTGAGATACCACCTAACCCCAATAAGAATGGCCATCATTAATAAAACAAACAACAACAGATGCTGGTGAAGATGTGGAGAAAAAGGAATGCTTCTACACTGCTGGTGGGAATGCAAACTAGTGCACTGTCTTTGGAAGACAGTGTGATGATTTCTGAAAGAACTAGAAATTGACCTTCCATATGAGCCAGCAATTCCCCTATTGGGAATATACCCAGAGGAACTCAAATCATTCTACAAAGAAGATTACCTGCACATGTATGTTTGTTGTAGCTCTTTTATTTATTTATTATTATAAAGATGTGGGGTACAATTCAGGGTTAGGTATACAGACATTGATTATGCAGGTACCTTTGTTGATGAGGTATGCCCCTCCCTCCTCTAGCAGTTTCCCTCAACTGCCTATCCCACTCCCCCTCCCCTGACAGTTTCACATTACTGCCAAACGCTTTCTTATAGTATTATAATAATTGTTCAAGGTCCGCTTATGAGTGAGAACATATGGTACTCTGTTCTTTGTTTCTGTGATAGATCACTGAGTATGATCGACTCCAAATCCATCCAAGTTGCTGCGATGTTCATATATTTGTCCTTCTTTATGGTTGCATAATTTTCCATTGTGTATATGTACCACATTTTCTTTATCTAGTCCAGCTTTGAACCATGCTGCCCATTGAAGCTGGACTGGATTAAAAAAATGTGGTACATATGCACAATGGAATAAAACAAAGTACAGATTACTATATGTTTTTACTCATAAGCGGACCATGAACAATTATTATAATACTATAAGAAAGGGATTGGCAGTGCTGAGAAACTGCCAGGGGAGCTGGGGTGGGATTGGCAGTTGAGGGAAACTGCTAGGGGAGGGAGGGGCATACCTCACCAACAAGGGTACCTGCATAATCAATGTTTGTATACCTAACCCTGAATTGTGCTCCACATCTCTATAAAAAAAGAATAAAAAATGAAAAAGAAATTATTTTTAATATCTTATGAACTACATTTCACAGAACTGTTAATACCATGTTCAAGCTGGTCAAAATGTGTGCAATTTAGAAACTAACTGCTTTATTGATAAACATAACAGGTATCATTTTCTCATCTTCAGTACTGATAAAGAAAGCCAAATAGTGAGGACAAAATGAAAACTCAAATGTATTTTCATTAGTATGTAAGAATTCTAGAAAAAGTTTATATTAGAACTTCTCTTGGGATAGCATTGTCTTAGAGAAGTACTTTGATAAAACAACTTTGTTAGATGGTGGCACCCAAGAGCATGAACAAGTAATAAAATAATAATCCCTCATCTTCTGGCAATGAGGTAAGAAGAATAATTTGTATTGCTTCCAAAGAGAGTTAGTGAGGGCAGAGAATAATAAGATAAGTAAGCTGTCAGAATTCTCTGTGTTGCATGACATGGTTGACTTGTGATCCATCACAAATATTTCATGTCAGTGCATTTCTTATAGAAGCTTGAGAAGGTGCTGAATTTGGCACCACCTCTTGAAATAAGGTGAGGCAGAAACAGCAAGAGCTGAAATTTGAGATTCATGAAGTTAAACAAAGACATTCTATCAGCACCCTAAGGGAAAATATCTAGCTTTAGGAACCATGAATGGGATTGAGGAAGAAAGCTATCCTTAGTCAGCTCAGGCTGTCATAACAAATACCATAGATTGCATGGCTTAAATAAGAAACATTTACTTCTCACGGTTCTGGGGCTGGCAAGTTCAAGACCAGGTTCCCAGCTAACTCAGCTCCTGGTGAGGGCTCTCCTGCTAAGGGTTGTCTCCATACTCCATACTCACATGGCCTAGAGAGAGCATTTCTCTTGTGTTTCTTCTTCTAAGGACACAGACTCCATTTGTGAGAGTCTACTATCATGACCCGAGATAAGGAAAGGACATTCTCATTAAATTTAGCAACATAAAGTTGACATCCGTGGAGGCCCTTGGAGGCTTGACTAGAGCAGTTCCTGTGGAATAAGAGAAGAAATCAGTCTAGATAGGACTTCATGATGAACAGGAGTTGAAAATGTGAGGAAGTGGGGGATACTGTGAAGACAATCTTTTCGGGGAGTTTCACCACGGCATGGAGGTGGACAAAGAAGTGAGGTCATATTTAAACCAATATTTGGGGTCATGGGAGGCTTAAAAAGTAAATTATTTATTATGCTTTATTTACTTATTTTTAAAATCATGACAAGAACGGCAATACTAAATAGAAGAAAACGTTTGATTATATAGGGTTAAATGATGATAAAGGCTTTGAGAAAAGAAGAGACTGGCACCAAAGCCCAATGGAATGGGGGGACGTTTTACAAGGGGAGGGACAATGTAATGGGAAAGAAGAAGGAGAAGAAGAAGAAAAAGAAGAAGAAGAAGAAGAAGAAGGAGAAAACTTATGTTCAATCTGCTTTTAGGAGGAGGGATTTGTATGTGATGGCTCCAGTTTTCTAGTTCTAGTGAGAGGCATGTTCACTAGGAGACAGTATGGAACAAAGTAGAGGAATTGTATGAAAACAGCAAAAAAAAAAAAAAAGTGTGGGCAGTATCAAGTGCCAATTGGTAAAGTGAAACCAGTCGCCTCAGGCATAATTTTTGTTTTCAGCAACTAATAGAACAGATGTTACGAGTGCTGTTTGGGATATGGGACAAGAAGACAAGGCAAACTTCAAATTCTGGGTTCAAATTCTGCCTTTATCTTTTCCTGGTTGTGTGATCTTGGTAGGTTATTTTCCAGCTCTGGACATCAGTTTTCTTCACTGAAACATGCCTATACCAGCACCCATGTTGCATGTAACAAAAATTAAATGAGTCAATGTATATACGGTACTTAGCAGAAATAAAACAAAGTCCTTAATAAATGGTAACTATCGCTATTACACATGAATATTTTCCTTATAAAACCTTCCATGAGCAAGATTTCTCTGTTTGGACCTTTGATCATTTTATTTATTTGAAATATATTTCCTTTGTTCTTAATGTAGATCAAATTTTTGTAAGGTTTAGCGCCCAAACTACATGCATTGTACTGAATCTCTTTATGTTTCTATGTCTACACTCTCAATAACTCTAGAGGCTTACTCTGTTTTAAGGGAATAAAAGACAAAATGAATCCCATATTTGATTGCGATGAATTAAGAAGGAATTTCTGAAGAGATGAGTGATGAGCAGAATTGTGAAGAGAAGCAAGTTATTGATGAGAAGATCAATACATAAATTTGTAGGTCACTGGGTGGGAGGTTTACATGAAGAAAGATACAGAGATGAAAATGAGCAGATTAGATGTGGAGAGGCTGTGGTGAGAGGTAATGAGAAATGAAGACAGGAGGGCTTAGGGGGTGTCATATTTGCGGAAAGCCCAGAAGGCCAAATAAGGCTTGGGCTGTGTGTAATAGATGACATTAAGACTCTGGAGGTTACTGAGCAGGCAAAACGTCTGAAGAAAATAACGTTAGAGAAAAATCATTAGCACATCAGTGAGTAGATGGGATCTAAAGAAAAGACTGGGGACAGAGAGACCTGCTAGGAAGTCAACAAGGCAATTCAGACCTGAGCTGATGAGGACCCTGGACTGGATGGCAGTGGGGAGCAAAGAGGGATGGGTAGCTTAAAATGACACAATTCCGTGTTTGTGGAAGGTTGTGTGAGCAATAGGAAATAACACAGCCCAGACATCTTTACCACTACACAATGCATGCATGTAACCTAAAGTCATTTGCATCCTATAAAGACATTGAAATACATTTTTTTTAAAAAAGGAAACTCAGACTTGCTAACTTCGAGTACTGAGGGAACGTGGAGACTATAGTGATATCATATTTTGATGGAAGGCAGGATGGGAGCAATGAGAGAAGAGAACAGAAATATTTGGATAGGATAAAGTCTAATAAGACCATTGTATTTGTGTGTAAAACTTATATTTGAATAACAACAGTGAGAAACCAGGACTGGGTATTACATGGCCTCAAAGAAAGGAACACGATACTAGGACAAAGCAATTTTTGGAACACACTCCAGAAATTGTAATCCTGGGCAATCTCGGGTCAGATTATATTTTTTTGTTTGAATTTGCATATGGATAGAAAGCAGTGAGTCAAAGAGAGAGGTGAGTGATCATGAATTCCTTGGGTCCATGCATCTAACTCTCAGTCTTCTCTCTGCAGCATTACCTTATGCACTGGCATTTTAGGTGGAAATATAAAGATGGAGATTTCCATGCAACTTGGTCCTCGGTGTGTCACCTCGGAGGGTGCAACATCCTCTCTGCAGTTTGGGAATACAAGATAAAGTAGGATTTTCCTGAGAGCTGGCATTTGTTGAGGGGTTGTCTTAGTTGTCCCTGGATCATAGGGTGGCATGTGACAAGAGTTTCTAATGACTGACATATGACCAAGCACAGTGCTTGGTCCTTTGCATGCGTTTGTATTTCATAGGCATCACTCAAATGTTGCTGCCTTTTCAATCTCTGCAAAGAGTGCAGTCGGTGTTGGAAGTGAAATATTTTTCTTATAAAAAGCTCCTGTGAATATCTTAGTTTAAAATGCCTTTCTCAACTTTCTCTGTGCATAAAGAGAAGCTAGTGCCCTTTCAAGTTTGATCAGATCACAGAATTACTGTTATCTTTAACACTTTTAAGGTATCTTTAACTGTGAAGTAAAGTGTAAATTAGCAGGAAAAACATGTTTGGTTTCCTGACTAAGATGGGGAGATTTCAACAGTTGACATCTAGCTGGTTTTTAGTTTTGGCTTATAAGTTTTGTGTTTTTAATAGTGCTGATACAACTTTGAAAAAATGAGGAATACATAGTGAAGATGCAAGTCCCTGTCTGTCTTAAAGAATGTTGTCTGATTGTTTTCAGACAACAGGATATACATACCCTGCTTTTAGATATAATTTAGTATACATCTTATGTATCTTTTTAACATAATTTAATATGCATCTTGCGTACATTTTGCATATAATAGACATACATATAATTCTCCATAATGTCTGCAACTTTTCTAAGTTTAATCTCTCCAATTTAGTGGACTTTAATCTTTGTATATGCCAACCTATTTTTAGTCAAAATGTGGTAAATTATGGCTATTTCACTCTATTTTTAAAAAACTACTTTCATTTGGCCTGAAGATTTAAACTAAATGTGCATATTATGTTGGTGTTAATTACATTTCTATTATTAATGAAGATGTTTTATTTTCTTTAGAAATGACTTTATACTTTATAACTTTTAGCTTAATAAAATAGTGCCTATTTAGGCATAATGTGTGAAATGGGGAAGTTGATCTATTTTGAATTTGTAAAGAATGCTTCTTTAAAAAACTAAGTTCAACAGCATAAAAATATAAATACATTTAGTTGAAGAAAAAATGGTTTAAAAATGTACAAAAAGTATTTTACAAATGAAGTGATTCATGTATTTGACCAGCTGCCCGTAGCATTGGGCAGGGACTGGAGTGCATGGCTTTATCTTCAACCACAGTGAATCACCAGAAAGTACATTGCCTCTTCTCTTCTGTTCATTCAATAGCCACAGGGGCTGAAAAGTGTTTTCCAAATTGCATCCCACAGTTTTCTGAAGCATCTTTGAATGTAGCAGTAGTTCATTTTGAAATTAAGTGTGATTTTGACAGTCAGCCTTCTGTAATGCAGGGTTAAAACTTACGTCATGAATTGGCAACAGACATCTCTCCTTCAAGTCACCCTTAAGGGTTTTCATGTTTGTGCTGAAAGGATGGTGAGAACAGCTCGTCATTTAAATGATCTCTTAGCTCTGGAAAAGACTCTGCATGGTCAGCCAGATCTTTAGTCTTGTCTCTAGCTGGTTGTCACCTCAATTTCTCAGCAGTTAGTGGCTTTGCTGTCCTCTGGAGGTTTGCGAGACTCCCTGGTCAGAGACAGCTCAACCCTTAGCCCTCCGTTGCTCAACTCAGACGATTGTTTCAGCACACAAGTCCTGAAACCCCAATTCCAAAATCTTTCTGGTGAGCTTTTCAGAAAAGTTTCTCTTCTCCCCTAAATGTTGGGGAATATCCCAAAGTAAAACTCTTGGCTGGAAAACCTCACATCCAGGAATGGGAGTTAGTAAAGCACAGGAAATAAGATGATCTTTTAGTGGAGTTGAATTTTTCCAAGTGTAAGGGAAGGTTAGTGGGGGAGTTGAGTAAGGAATAAACCCAAGAAGAATAGGAAAACAAAGGAGCTGGAATTTTACATGATTGAACCATGGACTTTGCTTCTGAGTTATGATCTCTAAACCCATTCTCAGCTAATTTTAAAATTTAGAGCAGGAATGGAAGCTTTTGAAACCCGTTCATTAAAAAGAAACCAAGCTTCTGAGTTACTGTTTTTGAAGACTAGTTACTTTCATTTTTAACAGTTTTCAAAGTCTGCTTAGTTTGCCTAGACCAGTCATGACATCTTTCTTATATTTCCATTTAACAGGTAGATTAAGTGGATCAATTCCATCACCCACTACCTTACACATGGAAATTCACTGGCTAAAACCAAACACCAATGCTGTCAAATATCCCCCTGTGAGGAACGACTGAACATTAATTTCCGTTCACTGTTTCTGGAGATTCTTCTTTGACTTAGTGTCTTCTCAGAAATGACTGCTTCTCCTATATAATGTCTAATCTTGAAAAATTTAAGTGTGTCTTTTGAGGGAACCAACAATGTTCCTTATACCTTCTCAAAGGCTGATGAACCTAAGGGAAAGTAGTGGAAAACCCCCCCAAAACTAGTCAGAAGTATTTTAGAAATGGAAATTTCTTCTTTACCCTGTGTTCTTGGAAGCTTCCTAGACCATGGGAGTGGGAACTTGATATTCATGGGTGGGAGTGCAACAAAGCACTAGAGATTTTTTTACTTCTTATGGAAACAGGACAAAGTAAGAGTATCTAATTTCTGTATCAAAAATCTTTGAATAGCAGGTGACAGAATGTTCAACTGAAACTAACTTAAAGAGTATTTTTCCTTCATAAAAATGAAGTCTGGGAATAAGATTTCTTTGGGACTTGAATGATTTTTACCAGGACAAGATTTTCTCTGTTTCTTCACACAATCTTTTTGGCATTGGCTCCACTCACTGCCACACTTTCCCTTTATAGTGCTGTGTCAGACTCATCCTTATCAAACTAAGAAAGCCATCACTTAAGCTCAGATTCTGAGACTAGTTCTGCTTGGACATGACGGACTCAACTCAAGTTATGTGCTCATAACTGAGCCGGTCTCTGTCTTCAGGGAAAGGAGGTGATCTGATGGACCAGGCTGGGATCACACACCACTCCAGAAACTGGAGGGGAACTTCACTCCACAGCAGCCGTGTGGTCTGTGAATAAAGTCAGAAGTCCCCATATAAAGATGGGAGTGCTGTTAGCAAAGCAGGCTGAATGGGTTTTGGGGAATCAGAAACGATAATAATTCTCTCTGCCCTGCAAGCACTTTCTCCTGAAATTATGTTTAGGAAGAAACCTGATATTTCACAAGACCAAGGTACGTGATTAATGAAGTTATACAATAAAGATCCACTTCCACCAACTTCCTCCTCAACTGCATTTAAAAAAATTTGATATACCACACTGCACAGCTCAACCCCATTTTAGATTTATGGCTGACAATGCAACTATCAAACAGCATGTATGTGATATACTTGGAACAGCGATTGGAAATGTGTGTTTATAATTGTCTTTACATTTAATATGAAAAGATCAACAGATCACCTGAAATGTTTAAAATGCTTTGAGTGCCCAGACATGGTCTTATATGAAAATTGCTAGCAAAATTTTGAGAAATGCAGAAGAGACAACAAAATGAAGTGAAAGAAGGAACCAGAGATTAAAATAGATGCTGAGGTTGTACAGCCTACCATGCGTCAGTTTTTGTCTTATCTCAAAAATCCTGCTATTAAAATGTTTCTCATGTCTAAAGAATGTTGTGATATTATTTCTTAATACAAGCCTATGGCCAGAGCAGAGGAATCATAGATTCTGCTGACATAGTCTTTAGATTTTACGACTTCAAATAAAAATCTGCCAGTGTTTCTTTTTATTTGTTTTTCTTTCTCTGCTTCTCTGAGTACAGGATCAGGCTTCCATCTCCCCTGTGAATGAAGTCTGCTTTGTAAGCAATTGGCATAGATTGTCGACAGCTCAGACAAGTTGTGGAGATTCGAGGGAAGAAAGACTAGAAAATCACTGGCAAAGTCTGCATGAGTCCCAAAGTGTAAAATATATTCCACGGTGATATTTTGGATGAAATGTTGCTCTTTATCTGGTCATCTCCAGTAAGCTACATGTGTATACATATGTACACATATATTGTACTTGATGGAAGGGCATTGACTTTTGAATAATCAGGATATATACTTTCCACATAGTGCTACCAGGTAGAGTATTTGGATAGAATGAAGTTAATGCTGTCAGACGATCAATTTTATTTTTTCTACCACAGAATCACTGTGCAATTGAACTGAAGCAACCTAATTGGCCAGTTATTTTGGTGCCATCAAGGGATGTGATGCCCTCTTCCATGACATAATTTGAGTTTTATAATTTTTCCATTCAAAGAGCTGTGCTTCAGCCTTACAATTTGTTGTTGGGGCAATTGGGCCAAAATTGAAATTTAATAAAAGTGATGGCAACAAAAGGCAAGATGTCAAAATGGCATTGTGAGACCTCCAAGTATGAGAGTGCAAGGAAGATGGGAAAACATTTCTGGGAAATACTCAAAAAGCTATTAGCAAGTGGCCAACTATTTTTTAAAATGAGAGAATAAACACTATCTTCTACAATTAAGACTAGAGTTATAGCTTGTTGCTTGTTTCCTTTACTCCAGTTGCCCAGGGGAATCCACCCGTTCATCTCTACCTGTTCATAGATTAGCCTCAAACTCACTAACCGTCCTGTGTTGATATCATTTATGGAAAGCACATGTGCTAGGACAGAATATTAGACAGTAGCAGAAAGATTTCTATTCTCATAGGGCTGAAAAGAAAGTTGGAGTAATAGGAAATATATAAAAACATAAATGTTAATTCTAAGTAGTATATGTGAAATATTTAATAGATCAAGGATCAACAAACGTTGTTAAAGGGCTCACTAGTAAACATTTTAGGCTTTGTGGGTCCATAGTCTTTGTTGCATCTACTCAACTTTGTTGTTGTAGAATAAAATAAGCTGCATACATGACTGAATTTGGTGGTGTTTCAATAAAACCTTACTTGTGGACATTACAATTGGAAATTCAAATATTGTTCATGTGTCATGACATATTAGTCTTAAACATATAAAACCCATTCTTAGCTTGCAGGCTATAGAAAACCAGCAGTGAGTCAGATTCAGCCTGCGGGCTGCAGTTTGTTGACCACTGGTATTGAAAATAAGTGTTCTGGTTTACCGGGGTATGAGTAGGAAACATATTCATTGTTGGTGTTTTTAATTTTGAAGGAAGTCAAATATACAAAGCAATACACTTGGTGTTAAGATTACTAGGCTAGGTCTCCAATTTTTTTTTTTTTTGCAGTTAACTAATTGGTTATTTAACTATTTCTGATGGAAGCATTCCCAGTTAGGGCTGAAGCTCAGATGTATTTCTGTGTGCTACTAGGTAATGGTTCAGTTTGGCTATAAAAAGGGTTTTATATAAGACAGCAGTGAGAAGGAAAATCACAAGAGTGAATGGCAACCAGGGAGACTCAAGTTCTGGGCTTAGTGGGCCACATTTCAGGAAAGAGACACCCTGGAGGTTTTTAAAGCAGGAGAACACTCTGATCAGAGTTGTGCTTTAGGTGGTTTAGAGTTTAGACCAGAAAGAGGAAAGAAAAGCAGGATAAGGTAGCTCATATGATCAAACTTTTCTTATAAGTCAGACACTTTACAGAGGTATGTTAAATCACTTCTCCATTTAGTGGAATGAAGGGAGAGGCTGGTTTGTGAAGTATTGTAGTAATGAGAGGAGAAGGGAAGGGTGCTAGAAGATTTCCACACTCTTTTGCTTCAGATTGAATGTGGACAATAGAGGAGAGGAAAAAAATATAGATAGCTCAACGATTCCTAGCCCAGGTGACTGCAAGAGTGGTGATAGGGAGTCAGGAGGAGATGGTCTTTGGAAAGACGCTCGAGTTGAGAAACCTGCTCACAGCCAAGCAAATTAGCTCAGGCCAACAGGCTCGACTTTCCAGAGGCTGAGCTGGAAATTCATGGCTTGCTTAGTAAGTCCTGTCTAAAGATGATTCTAAAAACTGTTACTGTGTGGCTTAAATTAGTGACCCTTGCTTGCACTGTGCTTTGTCACTTTGTCGACAATAGTGGGAATGAGAGAGATTTGTTGCATTTTGTGGGCCAGTAAAAATGTTCTAGTAGTTAATATGTCTAAAGATGTTATGGAGAAAAAAAAATACACACACACATATATGTGTATATATATATATACATATAGATATATACATGCATACACATTCACACACACAAACACAGAAATTGTCATACTGAATTTAGTAGTTCTAGAAATCGGATGTGTGACAAGTGGTAATTCTTTTAGTTCAGATTTAAATATGTCAGAATCCATATGTTTAACACCTTTGTTTAACATATGCTGCAAACATATTCTGCTCTTTATTCTTTTAACATTTGGCTTGTGAGTACTAAAAGAAAGAAGTTAGATATTTGATTCATAGAAGGCTCATTGTTTTAGTTTACTGATGTGTAGCATTTCTTTTTATTCTGGATAGAAAATTCTTCACATGAACAAACAGTGTTTGACTGATCCATGCCATTCCCTTAAGTTCCTTGTGTGATTAAATAGATGTTCTCACTGCTCTACCAGTCTTTCCTCCGAGTGGCTCAATTATTCTGTCAGCTTTGATTATTAATCTGCCAACGTGTTCACATTTTCTAATTTGCAGAATTAGCAACAATTTCTTATGATGGCCATCTTCAGTGAATTGCTTTATTGGCATCCATGAATGCTGAGGAAGACTGGCTTTAAGTCACGGTTCCTAATATTTTAATATTTCCAAAGTGCTGAGGAACTCATGCTACTTTCCCAAGGAGCCAGAGTGCACATAGCATTAAGAAGGAGGCTGAATTCTGGCTCTGGTAGCTGCATAAAACCAAGAGGCTCACCTCTCTTCTTTCCTTTTCTCTCCCCTCTTTCTTTTTCTTTTCCCTTTCCATTAAAGTTGCTCATTTTACTCAGGTTTAAAGGAGCAATACAGAATTCACTTTAAGTCTTCCAAGTAGGAAGGGTTTTCAATACAGGGAAATAGAGGCTTTCACAATTGATGAATGGACTCAGGGAAACTGCCAACGCTGTTGTCTCCACCAAAGTAGAAGATTTTCAAGCATTTGCCTAGAATCCTCAAGTGCTACCTCCCACCAGGTTTCTCTTCGGCTGCTAGAATAATGGCTTTCCCTTCTTTTTAGTTTGTGCATCATTTGGATTTTCAAGCCTCCAAATTGATCCCCAATATTGGAGGTGGGGCTGAAGGGAGGTGCTTGGGTCATAGGGCAGCTTCTCATGGATGGCTTGGTGCCCTCCTCTGGGTGATGAGTGACTGGCTGCACTCTGGCTCCCCTTCGCCTTCTGCCTTGAGTGGAAACAGCACGACGTCCTCACCAGAAGCCAAGCAGGTTCTGGGGCCATGTGTCTTGTACAGCTGGCAGAATTGTGAGCCAAATAATCCTTTTTCTTTGTAAATTACCCAGCCTCAGGTATTTCTTTACAACACCCAGCAGACTAAGGAGGTTTGCCAAGACATGCAAATGCCTCTTATTGGCAGATTCTGGTCCCGAAAAATATGGGGAAAGTAATTTAGGAAGTGCAGTTTCAGGCTCCATCCTTGCAATGCAGAAGATAATATAAATGGAGATGACAATGTCATTGAACTGATAACACTCTGACACATTTGCTGAGTCTCTATCAAGCTGGACAAAGATGAATGCGGTGATTTCCATCCACAAGATAACTGACGGTCTGTTTGGGTTGATAATATGTTAGTTTTCTTTTTTTTTTTTTTTTTTTTTTTTTTTTATTTGGAGGCTCACGCTTTCGCCCAGACTGGAGTGCAGTGGCCGCTCCCGGCCACCGCAGCCTCGACCTGCTGGGCTCCGGCGATCCTTCCGCCTCAGCCTTCCAAGCAGCTGGAACCACAGGTGCGCGCTACCACGCCCGGCTAATTTTTTGATTTATTGCAGAGATGAGGTCTTGCTTGCCAAGGCGGGTCTCGAACCCGTGGGCTCAGGCAATCCACTCACCTCAGCCTCCCAAAGGTGCGGGATTACAGGCTGAGCCACTG
>CAUYQG010068094.1:0-19997 GCA_963574415.1 Tarsius wallacei
GGTGGCTCAGCCTGTAATCCCGCGCCTTGGGAGGCTGAGGTGAGTGGATTGCCTGAGCCCGCGGGTTCGAGACCCGCCTGGGCAGGCGAAACCTCATCTCTACAATAAATCAAAAAAAATTAGCCGGGCGTGGTAGCGCACACCTGTAGTTCTGGCTACTCAGAAGGCTGAGGCAGAAGGATCCCTGGAGCCCAGCAGGTCGAGGCTGCAGTGGCCGGAAGCAGCCACTACACTCCAGTCTGGGCGACGGAGTGAGACGCCAACTCAAAAAAAAAAAAAAAAAAAATTGGCTGGGCGTGGCAGCACATGTCTGTGGTTCCAGTCACTTGGAAGGCTGAGGCGGAAGGATCACCTGAACCCAGCAGGTCCAGGCTGTGGTGGCCATGAGTAAGACTCTGTCTCAGAAAAAAAAAAAAAAAAAAAGAGTAATGAATTGGAGAAAACTGGTGCCCAATACTAATAGGTTAGTTAAATAAATTACAGTACAGATTATGATTCAACAGTTAAAATGACATTTAGAAAACATCTACCAATACGAGAAATGTTTAGATTGAATAAATAATGGGGAAAAAATCAGAGTACAACATTGTGTACATAGAGGTTTTCAACTATGAAATATAAAAAAATGGAAGAACTATACCAAAATAATAGCAGCGAAATTTTTCCTCTACGGTTGGGTTATTGGTAATTTTTCTTTTTGGTAGATGTTGGTATTTTTCAATTTATCTTAAAATTAGCGTATATTTTCTTATTTAAAATAAATACTATTTTTAAAAAATTTAGATAAGTATATTTCCAAGCATAGTTTTTACTAGCTGAGAGAAAAATGTTAGACAACCAGAGGTTGACAATATAAAAATAAATTTCCAAGCCGGGCTCAGTGGCTCAGCCTGTAATCCCGCGCCTTGGGAGGCTGAGGTGAGTGGATTGCCTGAGCCCGTGGATTCGAGACCCGCCTGGGCAAGTTGGCATAGACCTCATCTCTACAATAAATCAAAAAATTAGCCGGGTGTGGAAGTGCGCGCCTGTAGTTCCAGCTACTTGGAAGGCTGAGGCGGAAGGATCTCCGGAGCCCAGCAGGTCGAGGCTGCGTTGGCCGGGAGCGGCCACTGCGCTCCAGTCTGGGTGACAGAGTGAGACTCCAACTCCAAAAATAAATAAATAAAAAATAAAAAATAAAAAAATTTCCAGTCTAAATTCTAGACCAACTACCAGGGGAAGAGAGGGCTCACTAGAAGCCCAAAGCTCGCTTGCATGCAATTTATTTATGTAGCAAATACTCCCATGTACTCCACAGCTCTAAAATTAAGAAAGAAAGAAAGAAAGACAAAGAAAGAAAGAAAGGAAACTGTGCCCTTGCTTATACTATCTGTATTTTTTAATTCATCCAGATTGGATTTTTTTTAAATGTAAATAAACAAATTACCTGTGGATATTAAGTAGTTACTTCCTCCCTATCCGAATCAGACATCAATGTAAGTCTAGGAACATCAATTCTATATCAAAATTCTATATCAAAACTCTTAGTTAGGACCTAAAGAAAAATACTCTCATTCAATGAAAAAATAATAGCACCAATGGCAAATAATAAATATCTGAAAGGATTCAAACAAAACTGCATATATACCCAAGGACTTCCTTTTTTAATATCAGCTATTCTGCCTCTGTACTTTTGCCATGTCTCGCTAAATTTATTTTTTGAAAATATTGAAGCATCTCTGACAGCTTGCTTATACTATGTTGAAGGATTAAAGATTTTTTTATTTTAGTCCATGCCTCCTGTATATTTCCATACAATGAACTTCCCTACCTGCAGTGCATTGGACCAAGTTTGTCCTGATGTAAGTGGCAGACTCTAGCAGTCTTCACAAGTACACCTTCTGATTAGGACCATTAGTGGACCAGCGCATTGGAAAACACCACACCAGACTGAAAGCCTCAAAGTAGGGAAAACTAAGTAGCTACTTTGTCTCATGGGAAATACATTTTTCTAAAAGGAATATCATCACTTTTTATTGACCTTCTAGCTTCCTAAGCAAATTGGGTCGATATGGCTAGATTTGATTTGACTGGGTTGATTCTTCTCCCTAGAAAAATCCAGAGTGGCAGAAGTCCAGGCCAAAAGACTACTAATTAGAATTACTAGATAAAATTCAGAATACCTAGTTACATTTGAATTTCAGAAAATAATAAATAAGTGTTTAATATAAGTAGGTCTAAAATATTACATATTGTATGTCGCAAAAGTATTTAGACCATACTTATAATAGTTATTCATTGCTTGTCTGAGATTCAAATTTAGCTGGCTGTTTTGTATTTTTATTTCCTAAATCTGGCAACCCTACTCCTAACGGATGCACTGAAACAGCTTATAGATCTTTCAGAGGACACAGAAGATTTGTTAGAGTCCCCAGATTTAATGACAACTGGCAATGGTTAATATTTTCAATCCCCTTTATACTCAAACCGGGTAAGTCAAAAATATGGCCAAATGAACTGTCCCTTAAGAGACTTCAATCACAGTTGTCTCCTGATATAAATCCATACAGTATTCCAGGAGCTCTGTTTTGTTATAGTTTTAAGCTGGTGTCTTTTATTGTAGTATAAGGGAAAATTTAAATTGTGTTCTTAAATTGCTATTCAACACAATACAGTGCTGTCTAGAATGACAGATGTCCAGATCCCCATCCCTGATACCAGAAAGGTGCAATTTAGAAAGACCAGACAGATATTCAAAACAGAACAGAAAGGCGATCGAGGGCAATGCTGCCCGAAGTGTGGTCCACAGACAAGTGCTGATGCACCAACTCTTACATATCCATCACCACAAGTACAGGGATCAGGCTTCCATGTCTAAAAGTTTATAGTAATTTAGCTGAAGAATTTTATGTCTCTTATCTCTAAGAAACAAAGTTTAGACTTGAAAGTCTGCTTTTTGCATTTCATTTTTCTAGTAATTTTTATTGCATTTTACCAAAACATCAGCCAGCATCAATCAGAGAAAAACAAAAACCAGTCGTGTACCACAGGTAGTTTAAAAAGTGTTGATCGGCCGGGCTCGGTGGCTCAGCCTGTAATCCCAGCACTTTGGGAGGCCAAGGCGAGTGTATTGCCTGAACCCACAGGTTCAAGACCCACCCAGGCAACTTGGCGAGACTTCGTCTCTACAATAAAAATCAAAAATTAGTCAGGCGTGGTAGTGCATGCCTGTAGTTCCTGCTACTTGGAAGGCTGAGGCGGAAGGATCGCCAGAGCCCAGCAGGTCAAGGCTGCAGTGGCCGGGAGCATGCCACTGCACTCCAGTTTGGGCGAGAGTGAGACTCTAACTCAAAAAAAATAAAAAGTGTTGATCTAGAAAACAGAAAATGTCCTTATTTCCCTTCATAGCCCATTTGGATACTTCATGAAAAAGTTGCATTGATATGTTTACTGATCTCAAGACAAAGGGACATTTAATTCCTTCATATTTACTTTTCTTGTTTTTCTAACCCTATTTTCTTTGTCTATTCCTTACCCTCTAACCTGTACCACCTTCTTGACACCAAGATATAAGGGCATCACTCCTGGAGTCAGGACATGCAGGGCTTCTTGGCTGTGAGTGACTGTCCCTGGCAATATTGATTCCCTCAGTTACCTTCTGTGTAAGATGCAGGTTGTACTTAGTCATTGAAGGTCACTTCCTGACTGTGATATTCCAGGCTGCTACAAAGCACTTGTTGTTAAACTAAGATGAGGCTGCTTCTTTTTGGGTAAAGGGGTACACTGGCTGGCTCCAGGGGGTGGACATCAGTCCATCAGCAGTATGAGGTTGATACCCCTGAGCCAGGGCCTTTGTGAGACCCCCAGCCACTCTCAGCCACTGTATGCTTGGAGGCCCCAACGCCAAAATAAAAGCCCCACAAATCATGATTTGCCTTCTAGAGATGACATCCCTGTGAGTGGTACTAAATCCTAGCCATAAGGTCAGCCTGGCACTCCTACCATTTCCTCGAAAACAGCTCAACCCCTGGCAGCCCAGATGCTCCATCCATCCCACCAGGGCTTTCAGTCTTTCAGAATGTTTATGCTCATTATGCAGTCAGGAAACATAATTATTCGTTTTTCTTTAAGGAAGTTTATGACCGAAGGTAATGGGGGGAACATAAATGTACTGACTGTTTACTGAGACTCGTAAATGCTAAGAACACAGACAAATAATTGTCACTGGAGATTTGTTCCTGTAGTGTAGAATCTTCGTTTTTAGCAATTTAACTACTGAAAGTTTACCCACCTTGAGGAGAATTATTTAGGAGGAAATAAAACTTAGCACCTATTTCATTCCCTGCTCCCACAACTTTCATCCTTTCAGAAAATCAGCTTTCACATAAAATGTGCAGAAGGCAGCTTGTTATATAGGGCCAGTAAAACTAAGAGGTAATTAGTACAAGCTAAACCTCTAAATAATAATGCCAAGTTTTGAACATTTGCAGAGCTCCGGATCACCATTAACTAATATGTTCTCGGTTTTCCTCTGTGAGAGACAGATTTCGTTACAAATTGACAAGAAATAATCAAAAACAGAGAAGTTAAGAAATGTGTTCTGGCCAATTAGTTTGAAAAAAAAAAAGGGGGGTGGCAAAGCTCAGGTCAGAATTCAGCAAGTGTGATCAAATGCTTATACCTCTTAAGAGTTAGGATCAGAGTCCATGTGTGGCTAGACTGGGCCGCTGGTTGGACTGAGCTCATCCTACGAGGTTTTCTGGGAAGGTTTGGCACTGCGTGCCGGAGAAACTAGCGTGAAGCCCTGAGACTTTGGGACTCCTGATCTTAATGGCCATGGTGATAGGTAAACGGTGACATGGTCAGAGAAGGGGGGGGTCAGAGATCCAGCATGTAGGTGGCCTGTCTGTACCTCACAGTGGGATGGACAGCTGCATTAAATTTGACAGTTCACCTTGTCTAGCCTGCTCCAGTCTGACCATTATTTCAGTTTCCTCAGTTTGCTGCCTCTTTGCAAACGAAGCGAGTGCCAAGTGCCCTCTCTAACAAAAGAAGTTCTTTTTCTTTTAATGCTGAATAAGATTTCTTCCCACTCTTTTCCTTCCTATCTATATCCAGTGAGAAAGAGATGTGAGAGCCTTTCAGGATTAGCAGCGTGGCATCAAATATCCACTGGCAAGGAGGGTGCAGAGAAGACTGCCTGGTCCCAAAGGTTGGGGAGTGACATGTGGAAACCCAGGGATACCTCATCTCCAAAAAGCAGCAGTTAGAAAAGGGGACATCTGGCTCAGAGGTGCCTCTCCGTTATTGCCCCCCAAACTGTGATCTGGTGTGAGATGACTTATCTTTTGTTTCTCTCTGACTAGAGGTACGGGGAACTTATGCCAAGCTTGGATTCATAATGGTATGGAGGAAGATTCTTCCATTCTCTCACTAGGTCATCCTCTCGGGCGAACGATACAAATGCTACCAAGGGCAAGGGGATCCTTGCACTAAATAAACCTGCAGGTTCTATGGTTCTGATATATAATTGTTGCACAGTAGCTGGTAAAGGCCTGTACAACCCTGCTTTCTTTATTTTTGCTGCAAACTCTAAAAATTAACTTATTTTCTTGGTAAAGAAACGCTTGTGTCAAGGCCCCTAGAAAAATTGCATGGTGTTGTTTCATAAGCTCATAATGGAAAGCTCTATCCATTATGACCAGGGATAAATGTATTGGATTCCATATGTTTGGTTTGGGAAATCTCTTTTTGTCAGTTCCAGTATAACCAATTGTCCATTATAGCGTGTCCTTGCTAAGAGTAGCTGATGTAGAAATCGTTTTTAACCTCCCCATCCATAAACATTTCTTTTCTCCCAGAGCAGAAAAGGGCTGAGCTTCTCTCAAGGCCTTCAAATTATTTATTTTCCAGTGGAAGGATATGATTTTTATACCAGGTATAGTTTTTTGTTTGTTTGCTTGCTTGTTTGTTTGTTTAGTATTTAAGTGCCTGCCTTCTAAATGATTCCTAAAGCTAAGATCCTGACCACTTGCCCTCAGTAAATATCTGGTGAACCTCTTCCCCAACAGATGGGAAGGGCCTCCTGATATGCCCCTGGCCTAATTTCAATTTGGGTAATTGCATTCTGTCGACTTGAAATTTCCTCACCAGTTTTATCTGCCTGGGATCCGATGCCTAATTCTTGGTGTTGAACTGCCTGGTGTGCCGTTGGAGACTGAGAACAGCTGGCGCCTTCCACCCCAGAAGTGGATGTATTTTAGTAGCAGGTGCAAAGGTTTTCTTCTGCCGAATACAAATGCTAACCTAGGAGGAAGCTTCGTGGATGCTTTTTATTTTTGCAGTGAGCATAAGTAAGCACCAGAAAAATCAGAAATATAAAAGTATCCAAAGCACAAATAGCAATTGGGAGGAAAATACATTTTCACTAAAGCCAGTGTATTGTGTGATCTTTATGCACGCCATAAATCTTAAAAAGTTTCTAGATCTGAATTTGGACAATAAGGATAAGTAATTCACATAATGCAGACAACCATTAGCCTGTCATATAAATATATTACCCAGTCATATACATATACCCATATACAGATATGTATAAGTGTGAGTGTGTGTGTGTGTGTGTCCCAACCTATGCATACCTTCATTACAGTAGGTAACACATTTAATTGAAATGAGCTTATCTCCTGTACAAAACTAGAATCTTTTTTTTTTCAGTCAGAGTCTCACTGTCGCCCAGGCTGGAGTGCAGTGGCACGCTCACGGTCACCGCAACCTCATTCTGCTGGGCCCAGGCGATTCTTCCATCTCAGCCTTCGAAGTAGCTGGAACTACAGCCATGCACCACCATGCCCAGCTAATTTTTTAATTTATTGTGGAGATGAGGTCTTGCCAAGTTGTCCAGGCTGGTCTCGAAACTATGAGCTCCGGCAATCCTCTCACCTTGGCCTCCCAAGGTGCTGGGATTATAGGCGTGAGCCACTGCGCCAGGTCAAAACTAGAATCTTAAAAGGGATCCTATGCATTTCTGTTTCCCCGGCACCTAGAACATAATAGATACTAGATAAAGAAACTAAAATACAGACTACATAGGCCAAGCCCAATGTGTCCAGGCTCCAACCCTCAAAATGCTTAGCTGCAAGTCACCAGGAACTTTGGTAGCCCTTGCCACATGCCCTTGACCACCTCAGCTCTAGGGAACAGTTTCATGCAAACACAGACTCACTTTGCATAATGCACCCCACTGCAAGTAAATGTCACATGGTATTTCATTTCTGCCCCAGGAGATTCTTCCAGAGGTGGCCTCCAGAGATGCTGGACAGCTGGATGAGAGTGGCCTGAAAATGGAGGGCGACACTGCACCAAGACAGCATTCAGCAGCAGAGGCCAGGAGCTGATGGATAAATGCTCCTGCCTCCCAACTGCAGACAACCCCACAAGTCCTTTGTAACTTCTCAGCAGGTCTCACTGACCAACTCTGGTTGTTTGTTACAAAATTTTTAGCGGTCATATTGATAACACACCATTATTTTGGATTTTCCTCCTTCCACCCTCCGCATTCCCTGTCTCCTATTTCAGGGATCCACATCCTAAGCAAATTCTCTGTACCCAAGTCCTTGCCTTGGGCTCTGATACCGAAGGAACCCAAACTCTGACAACTTAGGACACCGCTGTACTGACCGTTACACTGGCAGACTGTCCAAACAAAAACACATAGTAGACTTATTTAGTCATCATTTCATTTTCTTCCTTATCATAGCAGAGAAATAATATACCGAGAGTGCTCCAGTATATATAGGCTGCCAGGTTATGTGCTAAAATTATGCCAGGAAATAGGGAGCGGGAATAAGACTGATGTGTATTCTAAAATCTTGAATGTTAGCTCTAAATGTTTTTTCTTACTAGTGACTCAAGAATCATTCCCAAAGTCTCATAGCTCATGGAAAAGTCCAGATTCTGCCTCATTTTAGCCTCTGCAAGTCACCATACATTAGCTTAGAGGCCCCAAGCCCCTGTGTGGCTCAAGCTGACTGGAATTCCAATTTGTGCTATATAGCAATCCTGGTGATGACAACTGCCTGCTTAGTCTCATGCAACCTTGGCCCTGGGGGTGGAAAAACATTTATGCAGTAAAACTTCAGTATCATCCTTATTTTGCATAGCTCATCAATAGGGACTGCCCCAAACTAAGTGGAGGGCCTTATGACGTCTGGAGTCACCATTTGATGCCTACACCGCCTGTGAAATTCAGGGTGGGATGTTCCTTCAGAGGGTCAGCTCACCCTTGAGTTGATGTTCCCACACTCACGGCAGGGGTAGGCTGTTGGCCCCATGAGATAGAGAAGAACAGTGGACAGGTGAACTGCAGAGAATCTCAGCAATTCTTTGGAGCAGTGGTGTTTAGACCTCCGACTTCCATAAAATATTCAAATTGAGGCTACAGCCTATTGCCATAGGAGCTGGAATGGAGCAAAGTGAACTGAGGGTCCCAGGGAAAGGACTCTAAGACATCAAGGGTTGTATGAAGGAAGGGCTGCAGGGCACCGGGATCATCTTTCTTCAGTTTGTATAAAATTATTAACTTTTACCCAGCTATCAAAGCTCTATATTTTTACTATAAAATGTTGAAATGCAAAATTGTACAAAAACAAACACAAAAATTCACACATATAATCCCATCTGATCCTATCACCCAGAGGTAATTGCTATTAGTATTTATTGTATTTGCATCTAGCTTTTTCCCCTATGAATATATGTATATGTGTATATATATATTTCTTTCGATCTCTCCTCTTATGTAGTATCTAGATAAAATATTTAGACAGTATAAAGTTTCTGTGTACATCTTTCTTCTAACAACATAATGTAAACCTTTCCTTTGAAAACATCACTCACTGTGTAATATTTGATGATATTTTATGATTCCATATTGTTAGATGTATAGGTTCTTATATCGGTTAATACAAATGAGTCTACAACATACAACTTTATATCTCTTTGTATGAGTCTTGAAGCAAGAGGCCAATATCTGTCAGTAGACAGTGCCAGGGCCAATCACTTAATCATGGCTAGCACCTGAGTTTATTAATACCCACCTTCATGGTCGCAAGCGGCCGTGGCAGGTTCAGCCATGGTTCCCTAATCCACCAGCATCTGGAGGTATCCATCTTTCCTATCTTCCATCTACAAATGTAAGATACCCTTACCAGAAAGTCCTCCCCCACCTGACTTCTCATGTTTCATTGATCAAAATTAGTCACATGCAATTTCCTAAGTCATTGACTGATGGGGAAATGGAATTATCATGATTCACTTAGATTATCCAAGAGTCACCACCTTCTGAGCCTTGAAGAAAGATCATTTTCTCAGAGCAGATGGCTGCATATGGCTGAAGAATGGCATGTTCTATGGAATAAAACTGGAGTCCACCAGGAAAGAAAGAGAGAATGAAAGGAAAAGGATTAGGTAGGAAAAAACCAATTGTCTCCAGTGCCAAATAAACTTGGGCTGTTACCTCACACTCCTTCCCCTGATAATTTTACCATTCTCTCCTTAATTCACCACCTAGATACCTTTTATTGAATCATGTTTTTTGCCAGTCATTCATGCATCTCTAAGAAGTTAAGTGAAAATTAACATTACAAATGATAGGCCAGGCTCGGTGGCTCAGCCTATAATCCCAGCACTTTGGGAGGCCGAGGCGAGTGGACTGCCTGCGTCTGCAGGTTCAAGACCCACCTGAGCAACTTGGCGAGACCTCATCTCTACAATAAACCAAAAATTAGCCGGGTGTGGTAGCGCACACCTGTAGTTCCAGCTACTTGGAAGGAATGCTGGAGCCCAGCAGGTCAAGGCTGCGGTGGCCGGGAGCGTGACACTGCACTTCAGTCTGGGCGACAGAGAGAGACTCCAACTCAAAACCCAAACAAAACAAATGATAATGAGTTTAAGGTTTTGTCTCTCTGGGCATTTCTCTGAAGGGTGGGAGGGTAGGAGGGAGCTGAAGGATGAGATATTACTTAATGGATTTAATAATTATGTGGGTGATGGTTATACTAAAAACCCAGGCTTCATGACTATGCAATATATCCATATAACAAAACTGCCCCTGTACCTCTTAAAC
Source organism: Tarsius wallacei (assembly GCA_963574415.1). Taxonomy (NCBI): domain Eukaryota; kingdom Metazoa; phylum Chordata; class Mammalia; order Primates; family Tarsiidae; genus Tarsius; species Tarsius wallacei. Next base: position 10,100 of record CAUYQG010068094.1, read on the forward strand.
TGAGACAAATAAAAACAAAAAAGTTCTAGAAGATATAAACATATTCAAGGTCTACATGAATAAAGCAATCCTGGAGATATGGCAGACAAGAAAGAATTCAAGGCCCAGTGTATTCCCACTACCTCCTCATTTCATCTCCTCCCATGTTCCCCTGCTCACTCTGTCATGGTCACACCAGCCTCCCTGAAGCTCCTCCCACAGGCCAGCATGCTCTCACCTTGGTGACTTTGAACTTTGCTTCTCTCTGCCCACAACAAACTTTCTTCGTGCCACGTGACGCAATTCCTCACTTCCTATGGGGCTCTGCTTACATGCCATCCTGTTAAAGAGGTCTTTCCAGACCGGGCGTGGTGGCTCAAGCCTGTAATCCAGCACTTTGGGAGGCCGAGGTGAGAGAATTGCCTGAGCTCAGGGGTTCAAGACCAGCCTGGGCAACTTGGTGGGGCCTCGTCTCTACAATAAATCAAACAGTAAGCCGGGCGTGGCAGCATGCACCTGTAGTTCCAGCTACTTGGAAGGCTGAGGCAGAAGGATCACCTGAGCCCAGCAGGTCGAGGCTGTGGTGGCCATGAGCATGCCACCGCACTCCAGCCTGGGCAACAGAGTGAGACTCCGACTCAAAAAAAACGGTCTTTCCTGACCATCTTTTATCACATAGAAACCTCACTTGATTCTTTATCCTATGACCCTACTTTATGCACACGTGTGGCACTTACAACTAACCGACATGGTATATACATTTATTTACTGTCCTTCTCCTGAGTACCTAATATATTCCATGAGACCAATGTTTATATTTTGTTCACAGTTGGTTTTTCAGCCTGGAATGGTGCCTGACACATTACAGGCATTTCATAAGTATGTGTGGAATGAATTGATGAATAGATACTGGTGATGGGAAACTTACATGGTCCCCTTTCTCTTCCTTAACCTGAATCATAACAGAAGGCAAGAGGCACCTAACCTTGTGCAACCATCTTTCTCTAGGATAATCAGTGATGTCCTAAGCAAAACCCTCAGTTTTTAGGATAAGCTGAATATGTTGAAAGCTGAACAGCATCCGTCATTTTAATAAGAAATGAAAGGCAAATACCAACTTGGAGCAGTGAGTGAGACACATTATACAACTTATAATCCTCTCTAATTAATAAAGTGTGTTTTAATTCTGATTAAAATTTATTTTGCATGCCAGAAATGGTCATAAAAACATATCTCAAAATCATGAGGAAATAGAGTAATGTCATCATTCAACAGTCACTTAAGAAACAAGTTCAATGTGCCTTGGAATTTCCATTTGAGGTGGCACTGAAGCCACACACGCAGGCACACACGCTCGCACACACAAATGTTACCAAGACTTCCAGGCTAAATAGCAGTATAAATGGATGGACATAATTTCCAACAGAAAAATATGGAAAAGTCTGTATATGAGATTGAAATAAAGGCAACCTGACCACGGTGATAAGCAGGCGAGGAAACAGCTTATCTAAGATATAAATGAAAGAGATTTCAGCAGAACGTCGTGACACACATCGTCTGTGTGGGGACCGTGGTGATGGGTGCATGTCTGGAGCCCACCAGTGTTGCTGGGAAGGCTGTGTGATATCAGAACAGCCTGGCCAGGCCTATGTCAGGTGAGGATAGCTCAATTAGCACAGCAGGGGGATCAGCTTAGAAAGAGGGCACCTTTGCCCAGGAAAGAACAGGACTCTAGTCACCTAACTCTTTGGTTCTTTACCAAAGTCAGAGAATAATGTCTTTGGAAAACCCCCCTAAGTTAAGAAGCTTTGAACTGGTAATATAAAAGCACAGCATATCCAAAGAGATCCCTTCTCTGAAAAATTTCTTCAGGCCACCTCCCACCTTGGACAAAACCTATTTCAATTCTCAGTTCTGAGTATTGGGTAGCATTTCTGAAATGCTACATAACTTTAGTTTTAAATATCATATGTTCAACTAATATTTATGAATGTAGAATATCCTTTGGTCATGATGTACATTATATTAAGTGAAAAATGCATGGCCGGGCATGGTGGCTCACGCCTATAATCCCAGCACTTTGGGAGGCTGAGTTGAGAGGACTGCCTGAGCCCACCGGTTTGAGACCAGCCAGGGCAAGACCTCATCTCTACAATACATCAAAAAATTAGCCGGGTGTGGTGGCATATGCCTGTAGTTCCAGCTACTTGGAAGGCTGAGGTGGAAGGATTGCCTGAGCCCAGCAGGTCGAGGCTGCAATGGCTGTGAACATGCCACTGCACTGCAACCTGGGCAACAGAATGAGAAACTCCACCTCCCCCACAAAGAGGAGGAGGAGGAGGAGGAGGAGGAGGAGGAGGAGGAGGAGAAGAGGAAGAAGAAGAAGAAGAAGAAGAAGGAGGAGGAGGAGGAGGAGGAGGCATACACTAGTAGGTGGCATAACAATCTCAAAATATTTTACATACCTCTAAACACACAAATTTACACAAAATTATGAGACAGATATAAGTCATCCCTCAGTATCTATTGGAGATTGGCTTCTGGAACCCCTCTTGATACCAAAATTTGAGGATGCTCAAGCCCCTGATATTAAATAGCACAGTAGGCTGGGGGCAGTGGCTCAAACCTGTAATCCCAGCACTTTGGGTAGCTGAGACAAGAGAATTGCCTGAGTCCAGGGGTTCGAGACCAGCCTGGGCAACTTGGTGAGACCTCGTCACTACAATAAATCAAAAAATTAGCCGGGTGTGATGGCGTGCGCCTGTAGTTCCAGCTACTTGGAAGGTTGAGGTGGAAGGATCGCCTGAGTCCAGCAGGTCGAGACTGCAGTGGCCATGAGTGTGTCACTGCACTCCAGCCTGGGTGACAAAATGAGACTCTGACTCAAAAAAAGAAAATAAAACAAAATAAAATCAAATAGTACAGTATTTGCATATAACCTATATACATCCCCTCATATATTTCAAATCATCTCTAAATTACTTGTAATACCTAATATGATGTAAATGATATGTAAATAATTGTCATACTGTATTGTTTAGGGAATAATGACAAGGGGAAAAAATGTTTGTACCTGTGTAGTACAGATGCAACCTTTTTTTTTTTTTTGCCCGAGTTTGATTGAATCCATGGATGTGCCCATAGGTAGGGAGGACCTATTGTACTCTGCTACAGTAACAGTGGCACAAAACTTAAAGCTATTTTTTATTCTTACTATTTCATATGTTATATAAGAAGAAATTTATCTGGTCCGGAAGCTAAACACCGTCCACTATTGCTACCATCTGGTCTGAACCACCATCAGGTTTCTCCCTACATAGCTGCATTAGCCTCCTAATAGGTGTTCTGGTTTCCATTCTAGTGCTGTGGGCCCTATCCTTGTCCATTCTCTATACAGCAGTGAGAGTGAACTTTTAAAGTTGTAAGTCAGATTCCTTTACGCAGAGCTCTCTGGGGGCTGCACATCACACTCACTTCATAAGGCTTCTCTCCTGCTACTGTCCTTGTACGAACTATCGTGCAACCACAGTGGAGTGGTCTCCTTTTTGGTCCTTAGATTTGCCAAACATGCTCTTCCTTTTGCACAGAACTTTTCCTTTAAATAGCACCATCTTCAAGTCACTAATGTAACCTTCTAGAGAGGTCTAGCCATGCCCCTCAATCCACCCCCTACTTCCTCAAATCTTGCCAGAGGTCTCTAATCCTTCTTCCCAGAGCCGTGGTGCACAGTCCTAGGGAATGAGAGTCTCATAAAACAGAATGTGCATGGTACCCTGTGAAATTGTGTACAATGTGATGATTTCACTTTATTCTTCTTTATAGCTCTTATCATCTTTTAACATACTATATCATTTATTTTTTACAAATGTGTCCATGTCCCCCTACCGGATTGTCAGCTCTGGGAGGGCACAAATATCTCTTGTATTCACTACTATCATCTCAACTCCCAGAACACCTGACATATAATACATGCTAAAGAATGAATGAATCACAGGGTAGTAGAAATAAGGTTATTTTTATTTTCTTCTATAAATTATCTATGTTGTACCTATTACTTTTAAAACTAGAAAAATGTATAAAACATTTAAAAAAAATTCAGTCGTGCTAATTTTATTCTCTTATTAAATCTTATTATTCTCTTATTAAAATCTTAGCCTGGAAAGTAAACTAAATTTATTCCAACTAAATAAAAATTAAAGAAAAATGACCTGTTTAAACTATCCTTCAATCAAACACCAATAAAACACATCTAAGCTCTGCAGTTATTTCCATGGGTTTTCCCAAACCCACTGATTTTGGTGTAGTTTCTGATCAATCATGATGGTGAGAGATGACCCAGTTTCATAACATTTGAAGCTATTCAATTTTTTCTATGATACAGTTCCATCATGGACCAAGTCGAATGGTCCAGCAGAGAGATACTCTCACATTCTCTTAAAAGATTATCCTTTTGGCTTTCTTTTGAGATATTGTTTCTTAGACGGGAGAAAAATTGAAGCTTATATCTAAGGGCAAAACTAAGTGATGAAAACTTTTTCTCTGTTACCAGTCCTCCTATGCCCACACAAGGGAAGAACAATTCTGAAGACTTAGACTTTTGGTTCTGAAAATGTTAGTGACTGTAAATGAATTTGAGTTCTATCTTTTAAAACTGCTTTCAAGTATTTTTAAAAATAAGTTTAGGCATTAACCAATTGAAAGTTTTGATTCTTTGTAAAATATGTCAAATTTGTTGTCTCTCTGACCATGCTACATAAAACCAAACCAACAAATAAAACAGTAAATGGCACTTGTTTTCTTCACAACTCTTAGCTTTATTTAATAATGCAGCAATTTCCTCTATAATAGCTCAGCACCAAGCAAAGACATACCAACCATAGAGGAGAAAATGAATCTGGTCAACAGAGATTTGGGACCCACCTTTAATCCTTTAATAATGGTTCAGAAAATAATTTATCTCTTGCTGTTATTTCATATCTGGCAATTCAACCAAAGACATCATTTTGTCCTCAGCAGGAGCAGTAATTTTTATGCTAGCCTCTGTGGATAGCTCTGTATAATTTATATAGTTTTTAATATTGGTAATAGCAACTAGCTGACTAAGGCAATAAGCGCTTTTTACCATAGAATAAATAAAGAAATCTCTCATATTTCAATTAGCTAACTGAAATAAGCATAATGACTATGGCTGTTTCATCTGGTTGCTGTTCAAAGAACATTCATTAAAAATGTTTCATTGTTCATATTTATAATGTTCACACTATTATAATTAATATTATAATGTTCATACTAATATTGGAAAATTAGGAAAACACCAATGTATAATAGAATGGCCCATTATACCAACCCAAACAAAAATCATGTTTATTTTTTAATCGAAGTAACAGTGTTGTCCTTGACTCTTTATCTCTTGAAATGTGACAGATACCAGGGAGGCAGAGGATAGGTATTGAAGATGGTGTGGCATACAAGATCATGGAAGATTGACCCTATTTATTTTGAAATCTTTTCAAAATTATCAATAATCTCTGTGGTTTTATGTCACAGAATTTAAACATATAGAAACAAGCAAACACTATTTTGAAGACAGTATGTACCATTCTAACAAATCATAATAGACATTGACAAACTATTGATAAATCCAATTAATAATCTCTTCTGAGATACAATATAAAATGCTTGTGTGAGACAACACCATACTGTTGTCCTGGACCAAATAAAAGTTTCAGAAATCGTATAGATTCTATCAAAAGTCTGTCCCTGTGATTGGCTTAGAAGTATATACAATTCTTATAAGCACTTTAAAGTAATAATTATTTTAAATAACCAATTTTAGAGTTTATTTTAAAGAGATTAAATTAATTCATGATCACTCTGATGCCAAAGCCAGGAAAAAACACAACAAAAAAAGAAAACTACAGACCAATATCCCTTATGAACACAGACACAAACATCCTCAACAAAATATTAGCAAACAGAATTTAACAGCACATTAAAAAAAATACACCACAACTAAGTGGGTTTTATCCCAGGAATGCAAGGGTGGTTCAACAAACACAAGTCAATAAATGTGATCTACCACATAAAAAGAATTTAAAACAAAAATTATACGATCGTTTAAAAATAAAAAACCGTGTAACTCTAAACATAAACTTCTTCCTACTTGCCATTCGACCAACACTATTTATAAATTTCCAAATTTCATGCAAGTTTTTTTCCCCTACATTTTAATATATCTGAAAATAGCCTTGTCACCTAGTGGACAACATGAAAGCAATGCATTGTAGTTTAATAAGAAGAGTTTTGTTTTGTTTTGTTTTTTACCTTATAGAACATAAATAATGATGTATCTTGCAATTAGCACTTCTTGAACTCAGTGAAATGCAGGAAAAGGCATTGTTTTCCCAAGTGAGTGATTGGATTTGTTTTATGATGTTATACCTTATTTGAAAGTGGTTAAACACATCCCAAGACAGACCACTGAAGCGTCGAAGTTCATTCATGTGAGGCACTTAACACAAGCTAGTAAAAAGTGAGCTTTCAATAAATGATACCTATTGCCTTCAGAGGCATATAAGAGTGCCAAAAATATATATAATACACATTTTAAGAAAGGAAAAAACTGTATTAAAATTATAATATTCAATAGATACTGATATCAAAAGACAAATATAAGTCACATTTGACTTCTGCAGTTACAAGAGGTGCTCAAAGTGGTTACCATCAACGTCCAGACACTTCTGATTATGGTGAACTACTGACCTCTCAGATCTCCCCTTGTGCACATCACACACAGTACCATGCATCTCAAACTTATCACGAATGTGTGTGATTGTTAGACATGTTGGAGATTCTGTTGCATACTCATACCTCCATTGCCATTATACTTATACAATTGTTCTCAAATTTCAAATATCACTTCAGAATGGTCTTGCCCTCCAAAAACTGTGCTTCTGCCATTTTCTTTGACTGTCCTGCCTGTCACATGGCGACACTAGCATTCATTTGATGAACGCCATGTTTTGAGCAAACATCACACTATACATTGCTACTATAATTCAAGTCAACTTTGAAAAGCAATACATAGACTAGATCTTCTCTTAATATGTGTATACATTTTCTTGGCACTCCCAGTATTATAGATAAAGGGTATTTGGGGATGTTTGCAGATTCTGTTTCTGCCCTGGCCAGATCTCCTTTACCAAGCCCATGTCCCATCCCCCCATCTTTTACCAAGTCCCACTTCCCTTCCTCCCGTTCTCCCCTGAAGACTTGCCTGTTGTCTGCAGGAGCCTCCTCACCCAGAGTTCCCTGGAAGGTTAAAACTCCCTCTCCATCCCCCACTCCAGCACCAGCTTCCTGACCAAGAAGTATAAAAGCCCAGCTACTTTGCCTCAAGACAAGCAAAGCTCAGCTCCAGAGCTCCCCATGGAAGCAGGCTGAAGCTAGGCTTCTGAAAAACCACTTGTCTCTTTCCCCTCTTATTATACTCAGCTTCTCTCACTCTATTACAGAGCTCCTGAGAGCTCTCCCTCAATAAATCACTTCCACGAGAACAGCCATCTCTGATACTGCTTATAGGCAATCAACCTAAGAGTATGTTTCCTTAGGTTTTGGCTGGGTGTGGTATTCATGTTTCCACTGGTTTCTACAAGGTGTTTGGCATAATCATGTGAAAACAGCAACCAGTTGAACACTGGGGAACCCATCTATGTAGTTACACAGCTACCCTTAGGGGTTCAGAGAAGAAACAGACAATTACAAATTATTAAAATGCACATATATAAAAGGTACTATGGAAATATAGAAAAAAGTGAATAACTAATGCTGCCTGGGAATTTACTGAAAGCTTCAACGAGGAGGTAAGATTTAAGTTAATCGTGAAAACATGAAGATCTCTGAGATTTGCTCAGGTAGACAAGGGGAGAAAGGGTGAACCAAAGAGAAAATGCCATGTGCTAACTCTCAGAGGTTTGAGAAATCCCAGTGTGTTCACAAATCTGCAAGTAGTTTGGTGTACAGGGTATAAGATGCAAATTGGCACAGGATGAGGATATACATGTATACACACACACACACACACGGAAGCCTACCCATACAATTATATATGTATAATTCATGGCCAATGACATGATGGAGAATCAGAGAAACATAAGTAAGAAAATGACACAATTCAATTTGCTTCATTTACTTTTACTTCTTTAACTTTGTGGAAAGCATGTATAAGGAAAAACTCGAAACTGGATTTCACAAACAGGATTCTAGTGGCAGTGTGGAAACTGTATAGGGATCGGGTGGATTCCACAGGGAGGGAGCACACTTACAAAGTGCTGGGGTTGAGTGGAAGTGCCTGAAATTCAAGGGGTCTGGGGAGATGCAGGCCTCTAGAGAAATTCATCTAAACTTAACTCTCATTATGAGCAGATACATGTTGGTGTTGTTCCATTTCTTGCACTTAGTAGGTCAGCAGGCACATAGGCAGACTCTCCAAGAGATTTGCGAGAGGGCAGAGGGTAGGAAAAGTCACGTGGGGAAGTGAAAGTCACATTGAGAAAGTGAAAGATTCATTCATCCATTAGACCCTATCATTGGTGACAGGGTCCCTCTGTGAAGAAGAGGGGCAGTTGTCTCTCCAGCGGTGTAAATGTTTCCGAATCTCTAGCTTTTTAAGGCTATCTCCATGCAGTTGATATCTTACCTCTTGTATTATATTAACAAATCTGATTCTTGATTTCTCAGGAAACGACCGTTACACTTTTGACAAGCACATAGCAATCTATTGTACTATCCCAGGGAGAAGTTAGGAGGGTGCGGACTGAGATAATAGTCTAAGGAAGGAAAGAGGGAGTTAAGGGCGGGAACACAAGGATTTAGTTGATAAAAAGAAAATAAAGGCAAATTAGCCATCATCTGGATATAGAAGAAAGAGTGAAAAATACTTATTTATGCCATCTTAAAAATCCCCATGCTTAAAAATACCTCCGTGTTACCACATTCAAATATTAAGCAGCCTGACGTTTGTTAAATCACAAAAGTGTATCAGTTCACAAAACTCAATTCAAGACGAGCAGATAAGGAAAAAGAAAATAGGGACATAAACAAAAGCAATCTACCTAAACTATAAAAGTGAGATATGAACATTTAGGCTAAATCTGCAAGCTAAGAAAACAAACGAAAAAGGTACTATTTTTCCTTGCAAGATTTCACCATTAGACCACAGGTGCACTAACGACAGCCATGAATTGCGGCTCTGTGGCATTGATTCTGCTCTACTGTTTTCTAGGACGAGGTCACTATATCACTACAGTTATGGAAGTGGGTCCAAATCCAGCCAATGACTAAGCACTGTCTTGGGTGTACAAGGACACATCCCCCCGTTGCCAGGAATTAGCAGGCTCAGCTGCAAGCTTTATCTTTATATTAGAAAGTAGGTTTCCTGTAGAGCAGACACTTTTCTTGTAAGGAGAGAGGAAAAAGAAAACAAGACCAAGTCTCCCATTGACCAGGGATCTGTGCCTAGCAGTGATTAAATGCTTAATGTCAAAGGAGACTAGATTGTGTGCATGACTGACCCAGATTCCTTTTATGGAACTAGGATGTCCTGTGAATATCATCTGATAAAAGGCCCACGGTTGCCCACAGTTGCCCTATCTCTAGATAAGTGCCTTCATCTGATACCCATTCCCCACTTTCTTTTTTTTTTTCTGAGTTGGAGTCTCACTCTGTCACCCAGGCTGGAGTGCAGTGGCACACTCAGGCCACCGCAGCCTCAACCTTCCGGGCTCAGGCAATCCTTCCACCTCAGTCTTCCGAGTAGCTGGAACCACAGGCGTGCACCACCATGCCCAGCTAAATTTTTATTCATTGTAGAGACAAGGTCTGGCCAAGTTGCCCAGGCTGGTCTCGAATCCATGGGCTC
>CAUYQG010068095.1:0-18664 GCA_963574415.1 Tarsius wallacei
TTCTAGATGGAGTAGATTAGGAAAACCAAAAAATAGAATAGCCTGCAGTCAGCTGACCAATGTCATGACTTGGGTGGACCTGGGTGAGAGCCCTGTTGGTTCCAGGAAAAATGGACCTGAGGAGAAAGGGGAGGAGATGGGGGTGTCAGACACAGGGAAGTGAATGACCTGTGTATGAGCAGAGACCAGGGAAGATGGCCAGAGTCCAAGGCCCAGTAACCAAAGGCAGATAGACCAGTTCCAGAGCTATTCAAACAGCTGTCTACATCAGGCTGGCCTGGCTGAAGTAGGGTAGCAGAAGTTTCCAGGCACTGGTCCAATTTGGAAGTCCAGGAGGGTGTTGGCTAGTATTGAGTAATCTGTCCACAGTGAACAGGGCCCCACCCATGGACACTCCACCAAGGAGAACTGGGGTTGAGGCCTGGGGAGAAGGTCTTGGTGAAATCAAGATGTTCTGAGAACCATCAGTTTCTTATGTGCCACTTCAATCCTAGAGAGAAAGTACAATAACACAGACCACAGACAGATTGCACCGTTAAGAGATAACAAGGGGAAAGAGAATCCTTGGACAGATGACTGCAGGAGTGGCACATGCTGCTATGGGATGAAGTATATCTCCTCAAGATTCATGTGTTAAAGTCCTGATCCCCAGTACCTCCAATGTGACTGTAGACTGTATTTAGAAACAGGGTCTTTAAAGAGGGAATCAAGGTTAAATTAGGGATGGATCCTCTAAGAAGAGGAAATTTGGACACAGGTAGACAGGGAAAATAACGTATTACAGAAAAGACAGCCACCTACAAACCCAGGAGACAGGCCTCAGAAGAAATCAGCCCTTTGATCTTAGACTTCTAGCATCTTGTATAACTGAAATAAAGAGAAATAAGGAAAAATAACAGACTGAGAAAGCCATTACGCTAATATTAAGAACTGGCAGACGTATAATATACCCATTCCAGTTGGCAAGAAAAATATAAAAATATCAGTAGGCAAATAGGTAAAGAATGTGATCAGATAATTTATACAAAAGGATCTACAATTATCAAACAAATTTGGAAAAGTGTTCTGTCCTTTTGATCATTTTAAAATGCAAATTTTTAACAATCAAGGTTAGATTTTCACCTTTTAAAAGTGGAACTTAAAAATAACACTAAATTACTTAGGATCAGAATGTGATCAGAGTGTTCCACTAACAATGCCCTTTCTGGTACTGGAACAATTTAGTAAAATACTCATTTTTATTGGGTTCACTTGTTGACCCAATAAAATAATTCCTGGTTATTTGGCTATAATTTAAAATAAAGATGTAAGAAAGGTGATAGGAAATAGTGCATTATTTCATTACTATAACTATAAAATAATAAACATATTTCAACAATGACTGGAAGGGAACACAGAAAAATAAAGGCTTTTGATGTAAATACATCCTCTCTTTAAGATTACCTCTTGGATCTTCAGTATTTTTTTAGAATTGCCATATATTAAAATGAAGAAGCACTTTCTTTTTTTTCTCACAAAGAGCATTGACTCAGGTGTGCCCTGAAGAAATTCTACCTGGCTTATGACTTGGAAATGGTGGGAAGGTTGGCCATGAAGTCTTCTAGAACTGCTCATGGAATGATTCCATGAGACTGCTTTTCTATCTGAAGCCTGAGATTGTGGGTCTATACCTTTCCTGGCTATCTAGCCCTTTTAAACAGTTACTCGAAAGTTCTGAAAGATTTTCTCTGGCCAAAGGTTCAGTATACTGTAGGACATTTTCATTCAATGAAATAGTCATTTTTATTCTATGTTTTTTTTTTTAACTGGAAAATAGAGACCTTTCACTCACTCTTCACACTATCTTCTATGAAACAAAAGCCAAAATCTAAATAAATTATTGTGTTAATGGACTCTACATGATCTGGGATAATAAATCTTTGTTGTCATTTCACTATATTCTGACACCTAGGAGGAGTAGGAAGGGGTCTGCTGAGTTATCCCAGAAGTGGTTAGATTCATCCCAGAAGTGGCAAGATTCTGGTTGCAGAATAGATCACACTGATCATAGGCATTAGTCCTATGGGTCAAGGAAGTGTACACTATTACTGCTATTAGGAACGCCTAAAAAAATGAAGAATTGATATTAACATTGAAAATGTTGGGGTTTTTGAGGTTCACAAAACTTCTCCCACTGCAAATGTGGGAACAAGAGACCACTCATGTATCAGTTTGCTTGACTGTCATAGAAAAGTAACACAGTCTGGGTGACTTACACAACAAATATTCTCTCACCATTCTGGAGGCCAGAAGTCTGAGATCAAGGTATCAACTGGTTTGGTTTCTTCTGAGGCCTCTCTTCCTCACTTATAGACGGTCATCGTCACATGTTCTTTCCCCTGTGTGTGTCTTTCTCCTGTGTGTGTCTGTATCCTAATCTTTTATATAAGGACATTGGTCATATTGGATTAGAATCTACTCTAACAGCCTCACTTTAACTTGATTATCTCTCTAAACACCCTATCTCAAAATACATTCATGTTCTGAGGTACTGGGGGCTAGAATTTCAACATGTAAATTTGGGGGAGGAACACAAGTTAACCCATAACAATTAATGAGGTCAGAAGAGAGCTTATCTGTTTTTGACCACAAAGCTACACAAGACTGTCACATCATTTTTTTGTTTTTTGTTTTTACTTGATCCCAATTTGTCCTGGAAGCATCAGAGTCATCAAATCTTAAGCTAAATTCAAGACAAATGTGTTAGAAGATCTTGACTAACTGTCCAGGTAGTAAACAGCCTGAGAACAGTACATGTTTTATCTTAGGATTTTCTGAGATTTCCAACTCAAACCTGAAATTTCCTCTTGGAAAAGGAAAGCTCAGCACATACAAGCCTCTGATTAGCCCTGCCCAGGGTCCCACAAATATGTCTCCATCTCACAGGCCTTGGACCCATGAGGGCTAGAGTGAGGTCTCCTTGCCTTGGCAACCTGGGTACCTGCGGCTGGGAGCTCAATGCCACCCCTGTCTGAGAGAGGGCTGTGAGCGTCGTTATCCTTGGATCCAGGGCCATATTTATATATATTTTTTAATATTGTCACATTGCACCTTAATTCCCATCTGAGGCAAGGCCTGCCCCAGCACACCACCGCAATCTGAGGGGCTCTTGGCCTCTGACTCCTGCACAGCCTGTGTCCTCTAGTGCCCCTTGGCCTTTTGGGTTGAACTCAGGCCTGCTCCCCTCTGTGCTCACCTTCCTGAGCTCCTCAACCTCTAGGGGCCCGGGTGTGCTCCCAGGCTAGTGTGATGTCATTTGCACAACAGATGAAAAGTTCAGGTTCATTGTCTTCCTTTCCTTTCTGGCACTTTTTTTATCTTTCAACCATGCCAAGAGTTGGATTTGAAATTCAGAGCGTAGGAAGAGAGATCTGTTTAGCTCTTTCTGGAAGAAATAGAAGGAAGTGTCCATTTTGACAGTCACAAGCAGGTCATTTTGATGTCTGGCACCCTTTCTCCCCATCAGGGTGTGAGGCAGGCATAGATCCTTTAGTGGCATGTCAGTGTATCTGCACCATTGAGACATTACAGCTCAGATGACAAATGTCTCCAGCCCCATAGAGTATGTGCATGACCTCTTGTTAAAGTGGGATTACACTGTGTGGTGGATACCTCTCTCAGAGGAGACTCAGCCAACTTTAGCGGGTGTTTATTCCCCCAAAGAGGTCAATAGATGTTATAAAACATTTGCAGCTGGGGAAAGAGATTCCAAAACACAGGGGAAGCAGCACATTTCTATCTGCCTGTCAGCATCACGGTGCAGGACAAGGCATCTATCCTCCTAGAGAGTACACTTGTAGAATAAAATAAAATCACCATTCTTAGCACACTCTGAGCAAGACTGAGGAAGATTCTCCAAGAACCAAAATGAGCAGACAGCTCAGGGCAGTGTTATTTGACTTTTCCCAAGATGTCAAATATGACCCACCATCAGCTGAGCTCCTTTGTCTGCCTGCCACTTTTTCATGGATGAGAAGAAACTAGAACTGCTTTGCCTTATTTTTATTGGAGTACAGGGTCTGAAATTATCCATAAAATTGTTCATTGTCAAATGCAAGATAGTATGACCTGCAAAGGGCCAATAAAGTTCCAGAACTGTCTTAGGTTAGAAGTTTAAGGCAACTGAGAGTTTTCTGGCTCACTGGTTCAACTTTTTTTTTTGGTCACTAAGCATTACAATTTCTAAAATGGACCAATTGTGGGAAACAGGGAAATAATCCAAGCTTAGCAGAAGGACCCAGGAGCAGGAAGGGGCCAGGACCATAGGAACCAGAGAAGGATGGCAGGACAAAGGTCCTCAGGAAAGCTCGTCACTTCCACTAGGAAAAAAAAAAAGAACTACACAGGAAAATTGCCTGGCTGGAACTTTTTAGGATAGTTATGCAAGATGATACCACTAGGGGATACTGGGAGAAGGGCACATGGGCTCTCTGTATACTATTTCTTACAACCGCGTGAGAATCTTCAATTATCTCAAAAGAAAAGGTTTAAAAATATTAGCACTAGGAGTGGGCATATAAGGGGGACCCCCAAACCCAGAATTTATATATTAAAAAATGTGTATTTATTCTTACATATTTAAACTTCAGTCATCTTCAACATACTCTCTGTTTGATGCAATACACCTGTCAGAGATACTTTTTCCACTGCTCAAAATAGTTTCCAAACTTGTCAATTTTGAGGCCTTTTAGTGCGTCTGCCATTTTTCATCGTGGGAAACAAACAAAGAAAAAACAGTTGCTTGGGGCAAGATTGGGTGAATAGTGAGGGTGGGGCATGGGAGACACACTGTTTTTAGTCAAAAACTGCTGAACGCTCAGCATGGCATGGGCAGATGCACTCATAAATCACCCATCATGAAGTGTGCTAATGTGTTGAAAGAATCTCCAAAAAAAATTCACTGAAGCCAGACACAGTCTCTCGCAACAACACTAGCTGGTCCACTGATGCCAATGGGTTCCTAGAACACTCACCTAGTGAGGGAAGCCTGTACAACAAGAGGCCTGCCCTCCAAAAAATAATTCTGGGTTTTTTTGGGGTCCCCCTCATATGGCTTGTCCCAGCATCTTCCCCACCTGCCTGCGCATCATTTGAACCACCCTCTAGTTATTTAGGAAGAGGAGAGGGATGTTAGGGTGAAATGGAGTCTGGGCTTCTCCTCAACCCCTGTGTCTCTGGTTCATGGGTTGGCCATGGGGGTTGGAAAGAACTGCTCTGCATGAAGGGCTGCTCCTAAGATCATGCTCCTCCCTGGTCACCTCCCCTCCCCAAGGTAACCGGGACTCATTGCCAGAGGATGTTGATGCTGCACAAACAACACTTGTTCTCACATTTTAAAAAAGGAATGTAGAAATCTAAGGTGGAGCCAGCCAGATAGAAGACACACTGATACCACAAGCCCAGTGCTTCTAAAGAAAGAAAATAACCCATCATAAATATAAAACTTGTAGTATTAGAATTTCCTAGGGTTTCCAGATTATGAAGGGAGATCTTAGAATGTGAACAACAGTCTGCAGTTCAAGCTCAGCACAGATCCCAGTAAGAGTCTGCATACAATAGCAGCTCAATAAGCATTGCATTTGAATGAATGAATGGACAAATGTTGGACCCCACACAGCAGCCATTAAATACATCTCCATAAAAGAGGTTAGAAAAGTGTTTCCACCATTCAGAGACCATTAGATCTTATTCTGTTTCCCTCTAACTTGGACCTTTGTGACCCAACAGGACTTTTAGGCCAATGCTTCCAGTCAAGAGGAAGGTGAGTAGCATTTTCTTGCTGAGGATGTCTTTTGACAATTGTAGGAAGGGCTTTGTTTCACATTAAGCGCGTTTATGCAAACCTACCCCTAAAGTCCAAGGAAATTAAGAGGTCAAAGAAAGAGGCCGACATATTCAGTTTCTTACAAAGAAACATTTAGTTGGGACTTACGAAGAGAAGCCATGTCTGTGCCTGAGACAGTGGCAAGACAAAATCGTGGATCCCTGCACCATTACTCTCAGACTCAGGGCTGATTCAGAAGAAGTGTATAGGACAACTGATATATGATAACATCATGGTTGTTTGACCTAGGGACAGGATTTACAGTGAATATCTGCTCTTACACAATGAACAATAGATAAACTGGAAATCTTAGAGGCCTTCCCAGAACTGGGGTTAGTCAGAAGACAACATGGTGGATTCATAACTAAGATGGAATTGCTTTGGCCTCCACAGGTTTCAAGTAGTGATCCCTTCTGGTACCCATTTTTACTGATAAGGCGCAACCTTAACTGCATAAAAAAGAAAATAGCTTTGTACCAGCCATCTTCCAAAATGCAAATGCTCAATTCTAAATAATTCTTTTCACAGGTTAACGTGTACAGTCCCAGGGATACATGTCACCACTAATGCATCCTGGCAGACTCTGAGAGACCTTGGGATCAGGAGCAGATAGTCACAGGGTTCTTTTTTTGGGATTTCTCTAAGAGCTGAGGATAAAATACTCTCTCTCAAACTGCTAAAATCTAGAGAGCAGATAACGATTCATAATCCTCTAAATTCCTATTGACATTTGCTATCAGGACATCAGGAATATTGGTCAATGGTTGGTTAGGCCACTGGAGAAATGGCCACCAACAAAAGTAGGGGCAGTGAGAAAATTCAACTCATACTATACCTTGTAAATACAGGGGACAAAATACAGGGGAATTTTGTTTATTATTAATCCATCCTTTAAGTCACCATTTACTGGTTTTGGAGAAAAAAATTAAAGGCTTATTCTATTTTAATGATTAATTTCACCTGATAATTTTTTTAAATGTTTTACATCTTCATTGGGAAAAGATCGAAACACTTTTTTTCAGATGCGCTCCCTCTCTGCCTGGCTTTCTCCCTGAGATGTTCTTCCCTGTGTACAAGAGGAATGGTGTTGCTTGGGTGAACCTGTGCTTGGAGAAGGGTTGACAGCCTTGAGCTCAGAATTTTTGGTGACTGGACAATGACCTCTGTCCACCTGGCTGCTGCTCATCTTGCTGGCATTTCAAACTAATGACTGAGACACAAAAGGCACAGCCTGGTTGGCAAATGTCAGGCAATGCTCTTCTGAGGTCTACTGGTGGTTTCAGATGGTGCTGGAAATCCTCTAAGACCCCAATTCCCATTTTAGGACTTAGGCTCAAGAACAACACTGGGCTGCAAGACCAGACCCCGCCTCCCGGGCTACCTTGGTTGCTTGGGGGAAGTGTTGTCCTGAGAAAGACTGAGGTAAGAAATGATCCAGGAAGAACGTGGGCAGAGGGGGGAGTGATGTGCTGGCTGTAGAGTTGTGGTTCCCAATGTACAGTCCCTGGAGAATCACCTAGCATCACCTGGGAACTTGTTAGAAACACAGAGTCTCAGGGCCCACCTCAGACTTTCCCACATCAGACCTGTGAGGGTCGGGTACTGCTTTAAGGAGTACCAGAGAGGATTCTAACACAGGCCCAAGTGTGAGAACCACGAAGAAAATCAGCCTTCCTGGGTAGTGATGAAGCAAGAAAATAGGAATTTATGGTCAGTTATTTTATCTCTGATATACATTTTAGATTCAGACCCTGTGTTCCATCAATTTCAGTAACTGTGCAGCAATAGGACAAGTTCTTATCAAACGCTTTTCCTTTCCTGGTGCTCTGCTGACTGTTAATGAGGTC
Source organism: Tarsius wallacei (assembly GCA_963574415.1). Classification (NCBI taxonomy): domain Eukaryota; kingdom Metazoa; phylum Chordata; class Mammalia; order Primates; family Tarsiidae; genus Tarsius; species Tarsius wallacei. The sequence goes on from CAUYQG010068095.1 coordinate 7,711, forward strand.
AGAAAGTGCATTATTAAATGCTCACTCTGTGTCTATCCAAACGTAACACCTGAGGGCTTCAGGCTTCTCTCAGGAAAGCAGGTGATTGATTCCACTGGGGCCTGGCATTCAGAGAGGTGGGGCTGAGTCAAAACCTATAAATCCATTTCCAGAAAGTCTAAAGTCCCCATCTGTTATAAATGAACATATATTTTTAGTGTCGGAAGGCCTCTCCTGGAGCTGGGAGGGTGAAGGGGTCAAAGGGAGGAAGGCTTGCTGTTGAAATTTTTGTCCTTCTAAAGCATGGCTATCAGCATTTGGGCAGCTCATGAAGGCTGATTGTCCACCCAAAGCAAGACTTACCTGGAGGTCGTGTTTCCTGAGCCAGTTAAGCTCCAGCACTGCATTCCCAGGCTGGGCACCCTTCACGGAGTGAATAAGCTGGCCTCACCCAAGTCTGCTGTGTGCCCTGACCTGGCTCTCCACACCTGTGGGTCTTCACATCCTACCGTGCCCATTTGTCCCGGCCAGGGCAGACTAGGGCTGCAGCTGCATCTGACCCTGCAAGGTGGAAAGTGGGCCAAGACCCTGCATTACCAGAAAGTCCCTCTTATCTCTCGGATGTATTGGTGCTTTAGGTACAATTCTACTTGCAAAGAAGAAAGTTCTGAAAATCAGCTTCTATGTCCAAACTTTTAGATATTTATTAGGACTTAGAAATAAGGTACACCTGGCTCCACTGTGTCACTACAGAACCTGATTGTTGGAGGGTTTAGGGAAGAGGAAATGCTGTCACCAGAAGACAAATATGAGATTGCTCTGTCAATGTAAACCACCACACAAATGTTTTCTTACAGACTGAAGTGGATGCGCCCACTCTTCCTTTCTGGTCCTTCAGACCAAGTATGCATATTTGCAAAATACTCTGCTTGAGTTAGATATATCTTCTGGTACCATCTAATTAGCCTAGTCAACCCCAGCAACCCACCCACCCTCCCTCACTGAGCAGAGTCAAGCCCATCCCGATTTGGCTCCAGGGTTAGGCAGAGGGTACATGTCCTGAGGACAGAATTTAGCCTATGTTCAGAGAGGTCATCTTGCTCCTCAGTTCCCAAGAAACAGAGTCCTCTTCCAACATCGTAACCATTCTGCAAGTCCCAGCACCAGCTATGGTTTCCCTACAGCTGTCACCCTCCTGCTGTACCTGCTTCCCACCTGCCCCAGGCCTTCCATCCACCCCTCTGGGGTGAGACTCTGGGTTGGGGCTTGACAGGGTACTGGCATAAAAGAGGTGCCCGCCACAGCCTCATGTCGAAGGACTCCCCATGCACTCGCCTTCATCTCAACACCCTTGTACTCAGCACAAAGATGGTGGATTGAGTTCTTACCCTAAAATATCTGCTCAGTGAAAATTTCACCTATTTAGAAATCAATGCATTTCTAAAGTCTGTGCTTGTGCTTTTCAGAGAGAAGGGTTTACATACCCCCTGGAATGAAACGCTAGGATCATGGAATTATTTATTTTACTTAGCACTGAGCCATTGGTCATATTAAAACAAACATATATGTGCACACATTTTAAAGATTAAATGGAGACAACTGTGGCTTCTCACTGGCTGCCCCCAGTCATTTCCTCAGCTCCTGAGAGCACACATGCATGTTCACCACAGTTAGGGATAATTTGGTGAAAATGTCTGAAAGATGCAGAACCACAGGAACCAAAAATGTAAACAGAAACCATCTTCCGTTCTTTTCAACTCCGCTTGTTAAGCTAACAGCAGGCAGACAAGGCTCTCCTGCTCTCCTCCCCTCAGTCCTCATCTCTCTCCCCTCACTCCCTCCAACTTCATTCCTTTCTGCCTTAGCTCCCTAAGGAATGCATGATTGCTAAATCTCCACAGTCTTGGCTTTCCTGGAGTGAAAACTGAGTTCTGGAGTCTCTCTTGAATTTACCAGACTGGAAATTGTTTTCTGTGTCTGTAGCCTTTCTCTTCGGGAAGGTAATCTAGCTGAAAAACAGCCTGGAGCAGGGAGATGGACTTGCTGTAAGGCTCAACCATGAAGGGCCAATGGCTGAGGAAATCTCTATACCTGCAAATGTGTGGCCCCCAAGAGTTTTCTGGACTATTCCCAGCCTGTCCCCAGGCACCTACTGCTTCACTTTCCTCTCTGAGCCTTTGCACAGCCTTCTGTGTCTGCCTGGTTGTTCCTAGGGGTCATTCAAAGAGCCAATTCAAGTGCTAGTTCAGGCCATCTCCCCTCCCTAGTGTCTAAGATTAAACAAATCACTACCTTAACCAGATGGTGCACTCTAATATCTGAATGTGGAGGGGTGTGATTAAAGCACAGGTTACTGGGCCACCCCCACCACAGGGTTTCTAATTCCTTAGGTCTGGAGAGATCCCTGAGTATTTGCATTTCTAATATGTAGGTCTTTGTTGCAGCTACTTGTTGGGGACTGCCTTTTTAGAACCTTTGTCAAACTGTGGTCCACAGACCAACATCATGAGCACCACCTGGGAGCTTGTTTGAAATTCAGTCTCAGACCCCACCCCAGACCTAATTAATCAAAATCTGCATTTGAACAAGATCCCCAGGTGATTCATTTTGAAGCACTTCTCCAAACCGAGCTCCAGGAAGACAAAAACTTTATCTTATTTTTCTGTATATTTCCAGCACCTGACACAGGAAGGACTAGTATGGAGACTCTGGGGCTGGAGCTGGGGCTGGGGCTGGGGCTCCAGCTGGGGCAGGCACTCTAGCTTGAGAGCAAACCCATCCTGGACAGGTCGGACTTAGTAGGACACACTCACTGTGAGTTATTTGGCACTTAGAAGAAAAATCAGCCAGCATCTCCAATTATCTGCTAGGTTTTAGAATCTCACAAAAGTATATCATCACTTTTGCATCCTGGTGACTTAAGTAAAATTCATACTTAAGTGTTAGCTAGAAAAAGGAGAGTTTTTGCAGGTGTGTTCTTACACTCCCTTTCTGGACTAATCCAGCAGTCTGCAGTTCTTGGATGTCTGGGCCCAGACCCAGAGCTCAATTTTCTGTTAACTTTTTCGTCATTTTGTTTTTGCTGTTAAAAGTTTCTAAACCTACAGGTGTTTTCTTTGCCAAGCACCAGGACTGATGCCGACAAGACTGGAAGTGTGGCGGTGTATTGGATGATGTATCAGGCTCACCGCCACGCCTGCTCCCGACTGTTTAGGACACGAAGCTCTGCTCTCTGGAGCGAACGTGGGCTGCCATGAACAACTCAGCAGATGGATAATGTGTAACACAGATCAGTACATCTGGCAGAGGAGGCCCAGAATTGGGTGATGATGAACATTTTCAATTGCACAGATGTAACCGAATCTCCTTACTCCCCAAATGGAATATTGCTTGAGGAAGGAGCCCTCGCCTTAGCAGCGTCTTGCATCAGTCACTACGCAGTTATTTCACTTTGGTGCCCTTGGGTGAAGAGGGGAGGAGGCCAACTTGATATATAAAAGTTGCCCTGCCAAGATCTGACCAGAAAGTATCTTGTAAAATAAACATATGACTAAGGCCATTTAAAAGAGCCCGTTATTATGTGTTAGATTATTGATCGAGCCTTGAGCGACCAGGAGCCAGGCAGGGAGCTGACTCCTGGGCAAAGTGGCCCCCAGGAGGAGAGCGCCTCCTTCCACTTTTCTTCTCTCCCCTTGGAAAGCACATCAATCCTGCAAAGGCGATTTCCGCTCACGTTCAGATTTCAGCTGACCCCCTTTCCTCCCCAACCTTGTCTCAAAGTGCTTTTTCCTGAACTGAGATTTTTTAGGGCAGGATGTGGGTGGTGGTGATGGGAGGGAGAATTACCAGATAGGAAGGGATTTTTTGTGTTCCAACATCGAGGCCCTTGAATTAGCTCTTGCCTCAAAATCCCTTTTCCTTTCTGCCAGTCCACCAGCCCCAGATGAGCTCACGCTAAGGATGACAAAGCCCAGGCCTGGGTGGAAAACATCTGCCTCTTGCAGTTTTCTTCCTCAGTTCCATATGGTGGGAGCACATGGGGACTCCGAGACTGCACGCCTGTGGGGTCAGATGTACCCATGGAGGCTGGAGAGAGAGGGTTGGAGACTCGAACACACTTGCCACTTCCTCCTTTTTATACGTCAATGCTCACTCAGGGTGGACACTAGCAAGAGGCTGGTGGGCTAGGCCTGTTGCTGTTTCCAATAACTTTATCCTTTTGTCCCCCAAAGGATGGGGAATTCATCCAAAGATAAGGGGTGCTCCCCCTGGAACCCCATCCTTCCTGAGTATCTCTCCTTGTTAGGATCCTTCCCCTCAGCACTTAGCCAGCCATTCTGGAGGGTATAAGGCATTTTGCCACAGAGCAAGGAACTTTAGGGGCCAAATCTCTGCATGGGGGGTGCTGTATCTTTGGAGATGATGTGGCTTTTCACACCATCCACAACCCTCTTCTGGTTTAGCTTCTCCACCACCTCCACCAAAGACCCCCACCTTTCTTCTATGGTCTGGGGTCACTGAGAAGGTGACTGCCTTTGCACTAGCCTCCAGCTCAACACCTCCTGGTAAGAATGTCATGGCACATCCATCACAAATGTAACCAGCAGATCCCTGGACTCTGCCCACAGAATTCCCTGAGCCAGCCCCTCCCTCCTTCTGACCTCTGGGCAGCCCCTGGAAGCCACATCTGCTGTCAGTGTTCCTCTGCCGTCTGCTTCATGCAGCCCCACCCCACATTCATCATGCTCTTTGAATTCAGAATCTCTCTGAAATCCCCAAGGTCTTTTCCTACCATACGGTCTTAGTCACTGGCCTCACAGATGTCATGAACTTCCCATTTCTCTTCTTCATGATCACAGGCAAATGATCACATCCAGCTTCGTCTTCTGACAACACAGCTATTATTTCACTTCCATCTTTATCCTTTGTTTCACACTCTAAGGTTTGTTTCCAAACTAATAGATGATTATAGGTTTGGCTCTTTCTACCTACCTCACCACGTCCACCTGGCATTATCTTAATAGCACTATTTTTTTTCTATTTGGATAACAGGATGGAAAACCTCAAAGTTGAGATGTTGTGGCTTTTTTCCAAATCAGAAAGCAAGTTGGCAGTAAAAGAAAATAACCCTTTTTCTCTGAAACTTGCTTCGTGGTTTAGAGATTGTGTTGTTGCATGTGCATGTGTGCATTTTAATCTGTGTCTGTTGCCTTCTGATATTAGCCATGTGCTGGCAGTGACTTGGGATCAGACTGGGAAGGGATAGTGGACTCTGGTTTGGCAAACCTAACAACCATTCCCAACTGACTTCTCTCTTGACTTATACAAGTAGAGACTAAAAAAGCTAAATGCTCGCTTTCTCAGTCTTCTTTCAGCAAGGGGTGGCCATGTGATATAGTTCTGGATGAGGACACTGTATAAGCTAGTATAGGCTATGCTATACAGTGGTAACAAATTATCCTGAAATACCAGTACCTTAATGGAGCAAGGTTTACTGCTCACTCACATTGCATGTGCAGTGTGAATCTGTTGGGTGTCTCTGTTCCACAAAGTCACTCAGGGCCCCAGGCCAATAGAAATTTTACCATTTTGTAGCTGCATCTGGAATGTTTGGTTCCTGAGGTTGCCTCCAAAGGAAAGAGAAAAATGGAGGACATTTCAGGCTCTTAACTGAATGGCTGGAAATTGTCACATGTTACTTTTGCTCAGTATATTGGAAAGAACTTGTCACAGAGTCTCAATCTAACAGCAAAGAAGGCGAAGAAATCTAGAAGCAATATTATGAAGTCTTGAGTAAACACTAATTGCCACTGAGATGTAAGTAGAACACTGGAGTCTGGGGGATTTGCTTCTGGAAAAACTTTCACTTTCCTGATAAAAGAGATAAATATTATTGGTATATGAGAGGTAAGCCCCCCCCAAAAATGGAATTATCTTTTGGAGGGCAGGCCTCTTGTAGTACAGGCTTCCCCCATGAGGCAAGTGTTCTAAGAACTCATTAGCATCAGTGTACCAGCTAGCGTTATTGTGAGAGATGATTTACAGAAGAAACATCCCAAGTTGTGGCAAATGGGTAACTGGTTCTTCCACCATAACAATACACCTGCCCATACCACACTAAGCGTTCAGTAGTTTTTAAACAAAAACAGCATGACCCCTGTGCCCCCACCCTCCCTGTTCACCTGATCTTATCCTGAGTGACTTTTTTGTTTGTTTGTTTCCCCAGATGAAAAAAGTCCTCTAAGGGAAATGTTTTGCCAGTGTGGAAGAGGTGAAACAAAAATAGCAGAACCACTAAAAGGCATCAAAATTGATGAGTTCAAAAACTGTTCTGAGCAGTGGAAAAAGCATCTCGATGGGTGTATTGCACTAAATGGAGAGTACTTTGAAGTGTCTGAAGTTTAAGCGTGTAAGAATAAACACACAATTTTTTTATAAATAAATTCTAGGGATTGTAACTGCTTCCCCCAGCCTTCTATCTTTCTGCCTTGTACGTGGACTTGTTGACTGGCACTGAGACTGGGACACAACTGTAAGCTAAAAATAAAATTCTAAGGCCTCCAGCTGACTGAATGGCTCAATTCTTGGCCAAGGGGATCCCAGAGTAACTTTGAAAACTGAGTTTTGGGCCATAGGAGGACCCACAAGGAAGGTCAGACATGCCTTATTATACCTCCCCCCTTGCTGACTGCCATGAGACTTTCTTCCCTAATAGCTTCCCTAAGCCCTTTCAAAAGACTTCTTCACTGATATCAACCAACCACCTGATGCTGCCCCTCCTCTTTTGCCTGATAAGAGACCACTGGGCACAGAGTGGTTCTGGCCAGAATACAGAGAATGCACAGTGAGGGTATTTGCATCCTCTGCTTCACCTTTTGATGTCAGAGGGCCAAAAACTCCACCTTCAGGTCATGCTAATGCCATTATTTTTTGAACATGGATTCCATGAGGGGGCATGAATCTCAATTGCTCATACATATGCTTCTCTTTTCATAAATATTCATGATCCCTCCTATTTCTTATTGGAGATAAACCATTTAACATAAATTCCTATCTTATTCTTCCCTGCCTCAAAGTTTCTGTCTCTGGCTTCTGGCAGAGGCTACACTTCCCAGCCTATCAGCATGGCCACCTGAAGGCTGCGACCCTTTGTGAGAAATAAAGCTCTTCTTTGCAAATGTATGAACCTCATCATTCTTCAGTTAACACAACAAGGCAGCATGCTCAGGACTGTGGCACAGAGAGTGTTCGATGACACTGCTGAGCTACTGTGCTGGCTTGGCTTGCCAACTCCAGACTTTCTGTGTGAGAAGCTGAGCCTCACTGGTTCAGGCCACCATGAGTTATATGTTCTCTCACTAGTGGACAACATCATTTCTAACTGATAAAAAAAGTTGGAAGAGATAGTAGGATTTCAGAATCTATTTACAGAAAAAATTATATGAGGAGAACAAGAAAAAATAGCAGGAAGGGTGTTATGGTCTAAGTAATGCTCAGCTGCTCCCCTTGATACCAAAAAATCAAAGAGGCAGAGAACTGGTAGAAAGAAGTTTATTTTTGTGTTCAAATGTGGGGAGCAGAGCCAGACTCGAGGTCTTTCTAAAATATTTCTGTCACCCTCCAGGCTTTTGCAGTTCACTTTTATAAGTCCAGAGTTGTTAGTACCTATACATTAGCCACGAGACCAGCAGAGCACTGTATAGAACTTGAGTTTCAGTCACATTTACTGATACAGACATTTTTCGGTCCAGACTTCCTGGTGCCAGGTATCAGAGATATCTCATAGCTTTTATCAGCAAGGCCCAGCAGAAGCATTAATCAAGCTTGCCATAGTGTAAAGGGAGTTTATAAGGCCTAAGACAACATGCATTACCCAAAAGTTATACAAATCACAAAACTTATGATTACCTTGATACAAAAGTTATACAAATCACAAGGCTTATGATTACATTGACACTATATTATTTAAACATATAGCCACTCAGAAAAAGGGAGTAAATGGGGATTTGCATCTTTCAATTGATTGGGGCATAGTCTATAGCAAAGTCAAGGGATCCCCTGAAGCTACTTACTGGGAATGCATAGGAGATAAGGGGACTCTCAGTGATGTGTACAGGAGCGCTTGAACCCTTGTTATACCCTTCTCTAGTGGCTGTGACCATATGGACAGATGTTAACAAGTTTCTGTATCAAGAGAGTGAGAAAGAGAGATAATACCGAGGATGAGGAAGACACTCCAGACCCAAGGCTCTGTTCAGAAGAGTTAAGACAGTGGTCCTGCTTCTTGATACATCGAGTATTGATCCAGCCAGGAGTTGTCATGGTTAAGATCTTACTCTGCAAGGACAGCCTTGAACTTCAGGACCTAAGACTAATAAATGCTCTTGAACTCTCATTACCAAATAAATTATACCAATCTATAAAACAAATGTAATTTGGGACCTCCTGGCCCTTAGAATGGAGATGACGTTGACTTGATCCTCCTTCTCTGATCAATGGATTCCTCAAGTAATGGGCAGTTCCCAGGGGCTTACACTCTAAGCTCTGCTTCTGTTGAGTCCATGCGGTTATAGGAGAATCTTGCTTGGCCCCACCCCCAGACTCTCCCTCTCACCAACTTTAGACAGAGTGAAACTCCACCTCTTTCCTTTCTATCCTCCCCACTTCCCCATTCCCTTAAAAAAAGCCTTGAGGCTGGTGAGTATAGATCCTACTGAATATTTAGGAGCCAGAAGGGGATCAGCTTTAGGTTTCCTGGCACCTTAAAATGTTGGACCTTACTTTAGTTAAAAAGCCCTTTGACTAATCCCAAAGCTTGTGCTTCAAATTTGTCTTGGGTTCCCCTTCTCAGTCTTTCTTTCCTACTCCTCTCTCCATCCTTTCACCCTTCCTTGACCCTGAAATTCCTACCTATTTCTATGCAGAAGAGGTAGCTCTCTTTTGTTTCCTTTGTCTTCTGCTAACACACAGTCTCAAACAAAGACCAGGCGAAGGGGAATTCTGCTCTCAGCTGTACATTTTTTTCAATATGCACACACACACACACACATTCACTCAGAAATATCCCAAATTACATGGAAAATGCGAGGTGATTTCAGATAAAAGAAAATGATCTCTTTTTTTTTACAATAATTATGACTAAGGACTGACCTCTCTTCTCTTCTCCTTTGTTTTCCCAGCACTGTTTTCCCCTTACTTCCCCTTCCCTGAGTTGCTATAGTTGCACACAGATGTATCCTCACCAGGACCTCACAATCAATGAGACTTTTCCATCCATCCGTCCTTCTGTAAGTTTGCTGTGAGGTCAGATTCCAACCGTGAGGGACAACTGTGTCTCTGACGTTCCTACTGCTGCAAGCCTCCCTTCCATTGCCCAAGAATGGCTTCCTTCCCTCCTCTGCACTTTAGGGAGAGGTAGGAGGTGTTAAAGAGACCCTCACACACACCTTCCAGCTTGAGGCTGCCTAAAGACCCTTCAGAAGCCCCAGATTCTTTCCCCTTCCCCTGCTCTCCATGCCCTGAGCAAGTAGAATTTTCTACTTCACCAATTCAGGGTCACTTTGTGAAGATTATCCAGGCAGAAACATCAAGGCTGGGGGAGGAGTGAATTTGGAAAGAGAACTGAGCAGGAGAAGAAGGAACTTTGGATTGATGCCGCCCTGTCACACACCAGTTCACTGACCCCAGTCAGGTCACCTCACCTCTGTGGGACTCTGCTTACACATTTGACTAATAAAAGCTTGAAATACCTAGATTACTCCTAAAGTATCTTCAGTATTTAAAAAATGTTTCTTAACAAGTTGCCCCTGTTGGAAATCAGGGGCCACTCCTGACTTTTCCAGGACCTCCCTGAAGTCTTACTGAGATACTAAAAGTTTCCAAAACTTTCCTCTTTGACTCTGGAGACACTGACACCACTGATGTCACAACTTTCCTCCGACTTCAGGTTACCGTTTGGTAGATGAAATATTCCTGCATCTGCTGTTTTTACAATAGCCGAGTTGCTCTGCGGTGCACAAACAACTTATTGTTTTATTCTTTACTCTTGAATCACAGTCAAGAGTTTCAAAAGGGATAAAACAGAAAGGTCCCGAGGGGGCTGTTGTTCAGCACAAACACCCTGCAAGCCTCTGGGTGTGTCTGTCATCAGTTCTTGTACAGACATCTCAGGGCTACCGCCTTGGTTTGTAGTTTCTGAATAGCTGGAGGAGGGCATTTTACAACTGAATAGAAGGGAGTTGCCAGGGAGCTGCCCCTCCAATATCTTCAGTTTGTACAAGTTTTAATTGGAGACCCAGAGGCATATAAATGATTTCTCTACAATAATAAAAGAATCTCTGAAGAGATAAGCCTCCATCCCCTGGGAAGCCAAATGAACCAGAGTGTGAAGTGAACTCTTTTAGGAATGCAAGTCAGTATCCCACAATCCCTAGAGATTAAGACAAGTTGAGTGTTGTTTTTGCACATGGAGGGAAGCTAGAGAGGGTCCACCTGTCAGAGAATTGTTGTGCATTCTACTACTTTATGGACTGATCGACTTCCTCCTTTCCATCAGCAGATGGTTCAAATGAATCCAGAGATTAGGTCTAGAGGAAATCTAGGTCACAGCAAAGGAGGAATTTTATGCGAAAGAAGTTAACACAGCACTCAGCATACGGTAGGGCTCTTATAAATATTAATTCTGCCTTACATATAAAAATTGCTATTTGTAGGATAATCTCAACAGGCAAAGAGGTGATGTGGTAGATTTGTTTCCAAAGATGATGATAGCTCTGTCTTCCAGCTCACATGTGCTTTTGTTATGTGCCTTGCTACACCTGTTGTACTCAATAATCCAGCAAGTATTTCAGATTTTAGGTTTGGAACAATAGGTGGCGGAATACCAAACATGATTTCGAAAGGGGTGAGGCCCATCTTATAGGGGGAGTTGCGCACCCTATAGAGGGCGAAGGGGAGGAGAGCCACCCAGTCACCG
>CAUYQG010068097.1:0-43053 GCA_963574415.1 Tarsius wallacei
CGAGACCTCATCTCTACAATAAATCAAAAATTAGCCGGGCGTGGTAGCGCGCGCCTGTAGTTCCAGCTACTTGGAAGGCTGAGGCGGCAGGATCGCCGGAGCCCAGTAGGTCGAGGCTGCGGTGGCCGGGAGCGGCCACTGTACTCCAGTCTGGGTGACAGTGAGACTCCAACTCAAAAAAAAAAATTAAAAAGCTTCAGCACCCTGTTAAAATACTTAACTCACCTCACTTTCTAACATCATTAGGAATAGATTTTTTTAAAATATCATTTCTAAAAATAGATTTAAAAAAATATTTTTAAAAATTTAAAAATAAAAAAATTTAAACAGTAAAGTATCATTGATATAAAACATAATTAAAATGACATGCTTAGTTCTAAACCATCTTTCAAAAAGAAAGTTCTAACAAGTCACTGTCTTGGCTATCATGGCCCAAAGCAGCTTGCTCTTAGTTAGTACTTAATGGGTATCCTTTGAAAGCTGAACGGATTCTAATAGCCAAAGCCAAATATGAATGGCCAGAAAATATACATTTTAGTTGCACTCATTTAACCACAGTTTGTAATGTCATCATCTCTGCTAGCTTGGTAATTACTCCGATCATACCCTATGTTCAATGTATTTGCATTTGTCCTCCATGCAACTCAAATTACCATTGATTTCTCTGATGGATTTTTCTAATGATTATCTATTGTTCTTGAGCTGCTCAAGTGTTTTCTCTAAATGATACCACACAGAAAAAGAAAAAGAATATTGTTCCATGAGTTTCACAATCAGTGATGTTCATACAGCGATCGGGTAAGCAAACAATAAAGGGAGAAGAAGGTTTTCTCCTCAAACTGTGAGTAAGTTTAACACATGTTCAGTGACTTCAGACCAGCAAAATATAAAAACACTCCAGGTTAAGAACGTACTTAGGATGGATGGATGGATGTGTATGTGTGTATGTGTATGTGTGTGTGTGTATGTGTGTGTATATGTGCACATAACAAGAATAATTCCAGGTTCCACTCGAAAATATTCTGTTCTTAACCATTTAAATCATAATTAATCTGGATCACATCATCTACAGAGTGACTCAATGGTGATTTTAAAAGCTACTATAAGAAATTTTCAACTATGCATTTGATTTGAATTCACTGAATGCAATTCTTAAAACCAAAACCAAAACCAAAACAACTATGGTTGATAAGACTAAGCTGACAAACACCCAGGGAAGAAAACTTAACTAGCTCAGTTCTATTTGTTATGAGGTTGGGTGGGCTAATATTTCTTAAGAAGAGAAGACATCAGACCAAATTGTCAGTTGCTATGAATTTTGTATTTGGTAGCATGACAGGCAACCTAAAAAAGAAAACAGAATTTTAAAAAAATCTTTAAGATTGTATCTACCATAATTTTACCAACTGTTTAAAAATCTACTTCTATATCAATGGTTTAAAACTCCAAGTGCCTTTTTTTAATAGAAGATATACATCTATATTCTTCTCTCTTGATATATGTATGTAACACATGCAAAATGTATATTGGTTTTAAATATAATATATATTTTGGTGTAAAAATATAATGTGTATATGAGTACATGTATAATATGTGTGCACACTTACATATGAATACCTTATCTAAATAGTATTCATTTCATAATATACTTTAAGTATTAGAAAGAAGTTATTTCTGATCATTTTATAAAAGTCAATAGTTGAAATACTTCACCTCTTTAGTTCCAACTCTGTCTGGTATGAAGCATTTTTCTAGGCTTCAAACCTAAATACCCAATTATCTATTGGAAATCTGCTGCTAAATACCTTAAGGAACCTCAAACTAAGCATGTCTGGAACTAATTGCATCATGTCCAGCCCTCAAGGTGTTCTCTGTCCACTAATGGCATTAATATCCCACCAGTCATCCAAGCCTGAAAAATGATTCTTTAGCCCTTTCTGCCTCAAGCTCCAACACACTCTGTAAGTTGTCTCTGAGATGACTCTTAAGGCTAGTCATACTTGACAACACATGTTCCCTGTCTTCACCAGAGGCATGAGGGTCTTTGTGATTTCTCCTACCTAGAAGGCCTTTCTTACATTTTCTACTTGTTTGAATCATCCTACTGGTGCAGCTCAGTTGTTAACTTTTTCTGTGAAACCTTCCTTAACTTCGTTGACTAGAATTAACTGTCCCCACCTCAGTGCTTCTGAAAATCCATCCACAAATACAATATAGTAAAGTAAAAGAAATAGACAATAATAGAACTCAGTGAAGTAAGTGTTGTGTAACTGTACTCAGGCTAAGGGTTAGACCATGTCCACTTCTGAAATCATTGCTCCTGGCATAATACGCAGCATTTTTAATGATTAATACATGTTCCAGGAGCGATTAATACATGTTCCAGGAGATTCTGCTTTCCTATGCACTGAATCATGAGGGAGAGGAATTAGCTAAGACTCTGAAGACAAGTTCCCTTGGGTTTTAGTTCTAGACTCATGTCCTACTAGCTATGCAACTTTCAGTAATTACTTAAATGCTTCTGAAAATCACTTTCTTCATGTATAAAAATGGCAAGAGAGGAGTACCTTCATCATAGGGTAATACAAGAATTAAAACAGATAATGCAGGCAAGCATTCTTCTCATTAGTTTGAACTCTTTTTTTTGGTAATTTATTTATTATTTACAACGTTGTGGAGTACATGTGAGGATTTACCATGTAAGTAGACTGCATGCAGGTGAAGTTTGGGCTTCTAGGTGGCCTTCACTCCTTCTAATAGTCACGATAATTGGAACTCTTTTTTTTTTTTTTGAGTTGGAGTGTCACTCTGTCGCCCAGACTGGAGTGCAGTGGCCACTCCCGGCCACCGCAGCCTCGACCCGCTGGGCTCCGGCGATCCTTCCACCTCAGCCTTCCACAGGCGCACACTACCACACCAGGCTAATTTTTTGATTTATTGTAGAGATGAGGTCTCACCAAGTTGCCAGGCAGGTCTCGAACCCTCAGGCTCAGGCAATCCACTCACCTCAGCCTCCCAAGGCGCGGGATTACAGGCTGAGCCACCGAGCCCGGCTGTTAACTTGAACTCTTAACACTATTAGTCTCTTAAGCAGGAGAGCCACCAAAACACCAAGATAAATGGTGGTTGGGAGCAGCAGAGAGCCAAAGGATGAGGAGCTGGAGGCCTCAAGGCATCCTGTTTGGGACACATCTCAGTCCCAAGTAGGCTAGAACATACTCTCACAGCTTTTGCTTGTGACTTCCGTCACTTAATAATGTCTCACTCTTTCCCCCTCATCAAGCTGTCTGCTAAAAACCAGAGCGCCTTGCAAGATGTTTATGTCCCAGGGGTCTGAAGGGCAATTCATCTATATGTCAGAGATCCTAGGCTGTACTGGGCATACAGATCAACCATACCTTTCCTGTCTTTCCTCTTACCCTTGTCTATTCGTTTCCCTGTTGTGAAACAAGGTGAGAAGCTGAAACACAATCAGGGTAGAAGAGGTGGTTCTGAGAAGTACAAGCTGAGAAAGGAAAAGCAGTAATAATAAACAACCCTAAATGGTGGCTGAGGGCGAAAAAAAGGTTATCCTTAGGTGGTTATTGAGCCTTTCAGCTAGGAAAGTTACTGCCAGATGGCGAGTCATATTTAAGAATACTGTCAGGCATATCCAAGCCCAGGACTACCGACAAAAGCATTTTTCAAATTGTGTTTCACGAACCTTCTACAATTACTCAGTAGGGGTTCTACACTTAAATAAGTTTAGGAAACATAATATACCATATCTGCCCGGCACTGCCGCTTAGAGATTCACGGTGCACGTAAGTATATTAAAAGTTCTACAGTAAATAAACAATTTAGTTCTGTTCATTCCTGTGTCTCCAAAAAGATATTTGAACATGAGAATTTCTGCAATTACCTTGATGCTTAGAACTCCAGTTAACCTCTTGGTGAACATGCAAAATGCAGTGGAAAGGTTGGTCTATACCAATAATTGGAGTAGTCAACAGTTTTTATGCACTTGAAATTAACCTACGGCTAAACTCTTAGCAAACACTATTTCCAATATTCCCAAGGGGACAACACCCTTCAAATTTATAGGCATTGTTCCTGAGACCACTTGGATGTGAGGAAGGTCTAGAAATAGGCGCTATTTTAGTTATGAAATCTCTGATTTTTAATATCTTCCCTAATTCCAGATATTTTGAGAAACTGCTCATTTGTTGGGGGTAGTTGTAGGGATTGTAAAATTATATAAAACAGGGCAAATCCAGTTCGATGTCTATTTTAAAGTTTTGTTAGAACACAGCCCTGTCTATTCATTCCTTATTACTCGTGGCTGCTTCTGTGATACAAAAACAGAGCTAAGTAATCATAGCAATAATCATACAGCCTGCAAAGCCTAAAATATTTTCTTTTTGGCACTTTATAGATGCAGTTTGCTGACCCTGATTTCTAGGGCTATTTTTTATTTAAAATCGGATAACAACTTTCTAAAAGTAATCTTAAAGAAGATGTTATCCATAATAACCCAATCTGAAAAGTGTCTAGCTAATAATCTTATCTAATGCCAGACAGAATTTTGCAACTGTCATAGATCTAAAACTAAAACATCAAAAACTGATATTTCTGTATGAGCTGCAAAAGTCATGGCATAAAGAAAGTTTCAATGTTTTGACAGGTAACTAAGAGTTGTACACCTATGTACACCTATGTATAGTAGCCTGTGCTACTATAACAAAGTATCTGAGACTGGAAAATTTATACACAATAGAAGTTTACCTCTCATATTTCTAGAGGCTAGGAAGTCCAAAATCAAGGTGCCAGCAGGTGTCCTCACACAGCAAACAAAAACAAAAGGGTGAACTCACTCCCTCAAGACCTTTTATAAGGACATAATTATCTCCTAAAAGGCCTCACCTCTTAATAATGTTGCATTGTGAATTACATTTCAACATGAATTTTGGGACACAAACACAGCTAAGTACATAGCACATAGTACTTCTGGGAGAAATTATTTTTAAATTCTGATTTGATTTTCAAAGATTTACAAAGTTGTCTTTAAAAAAAATCTGGAGACTTTTAATAATCCTTCACATGGGTAAAATTTTAATCTTGTTAATTTATTAATGCACTTAAATTCATCCTCTTCTGAACACTAATCAAAAATCTCTATTTGAGTTATAATTAATTGGAAGGTTCTTGAAACATGCAATTTAGCTTAATCAAAAGTGAAAATTCTCATCTTTTCTCAATAAAGATAGAACTTCAATGTAATTGCCAAAAATGTAGAACACTCTACATGTAAATTTAATAAAATAATCTAATACTCACAGTTAGTTTTTATTACATTACAGAATTTGATGAGACTTACATGGGTACTTTGAAAAATGTCTTATGTTGATATTTCATATTAACATAATGTTGTAAAGATAAAAATGAATTTTTCAAAACTCTATAAGACAACATGGTCACAAGCATTTGGTAAATATTGAAATAATAGCCACGATTTAAAATTCTGATGAAAGGGTATGCTGTGCATATTCTTTCCAGAATCAATAATAATAGTCTCATTTTGTGTTTTTATCCCAAATGATAAAGGGCATTTCAGGGAGAGGGCCTTCAAGATGGCTGACTAGAGGAATCTGGTACTCACTTCTCCACAGAGAAGAAGCAAATCAGTAAGCAGAAAATCATACTCTGAATAGATCATCTAAGAAAGAACACTGAGATTCAACACAGAAGTTATAGGAAACACCTAAGGCAAGGAAAGAGAAGAAAATAAGACACCTTGCCCAACTAAGATCTTTTGGGAGCCTGGAGAGTCTCCCCATTGCAGAGAAAGGGTAAGTGAGAGACCCCAGTGGTCCACATTCCCACTGTGGACTTCTGCGATCTGTGGGTGATCCCCTTAACCCACACAGGCCCTGAAAGTAACAAAAGGAGCTGCTTACCACACAACAGCACTGCTTGAAAGAGGGAGTTTATGCTGGATCGTAGACCTCCCACTGCCTAGTCCTAAATAACTACGGCATGACACCATTTGAGAGCCCAACCCACACCAGACTGGACTGCCTAAACTCAAACACCTGCAGATTCTAGGCATATAATCTCTATCTAAGAAGTAAGCTCTTTCCACTTTCTTGAAACCTGCCACATTATTTTTCATGTTATCCTTTTGATAGAGACTTGAATTTCGAGAATAATGTTTTCAGTTTAAAGCTATCATAAGAAAGAAATAGTACAAGTGTCATTATAAACGGTCACTGACAGAACTGCTTTCTGGCTTTTCTCCTGAGCGCAGAGGAACCTTTCTTGTCCTCCTCCAGCTATGCCTCTCCCCATAGGTGAAGAACCTGCAGGGGACATGCCACTGGCAGCCTACTTCTAGACCATACTTCAAAAACCCCAGACTCCAGAATTATCTTCCAAATGGGTTTGAGCTGCTTCTATGACTTTTGTGAGTGTCCTCCCAAGATTTGTCCTCCTGAGAGTGGAGGGTGCACCTCCCTCTTACAACATTACTCCTAGGTCTGAGGAGTAAGCATGGAGTGTTTGCTTGCAGTGGACAGAGTCTGAATAAGTATGCTGGGTTTTCCAAGGACAGAGTAGGGGATGGAAAAGCAGCAGTGCAAACCACAGGCTGAAGTTGGGCTCCTCCTATGGCACCTCATGCTACCCTGGAACTTTGAGAATTCCAAATTTGAACTTAGCCTTCTGGGTTGTCATGAAGGTATATTGTTAAGGTAAAAGAATAAAACACATGTGTGTGTGTATGTATATATATATACATACACACATACATACATATATATACACACACATTATATGTATATATATGTATATATAATTTTAAAATTATCATTATTATTTTTTGAGTTGGAGTCTCACTCTGTCCCCCAGGCTGGAGTGCAGTGGCACACTCACGGCCACTACAGCCTCGACCTGCTGGGGTTAGGCGATCCTTCTGCTTCAGCCTTCTAAGTAAAAACATATTTTAATAACAATTTGTTGGTTTAATTATTTAAACAAATGAAATGTGGATGTCTATTTGCATCCTCCTCCTAGAGCACAAATATTAAGAGTTGAGGCTGGCTATCGAGGTTTGACTTAGATGTAGAGAGGACTGGGGAGAGAAGGAAAGAAGATGGCCATTATACTGTTATATTTTGTCTAATGACAACAGGCATTTTCAGATTAAACCGAGGTTTTCCAGGCATTTTGATTTTTAAAAGGACAGGAGAAATCTAAATTTTAGTGCAAAAATTTCTAATTTTATAAAATCTTGACTACTAATTTAAAATAAAAATCTGGTAACAAACAGCGAACAGTCCAAATAATGCACTCTGTAACCTACAGCTGGCCAGTGGGCCACTAGATTATAATATCTGGGCTTGAGGAAAGTTTGTAACATCTTGGAGTTTCCAAAGTCCTTCTCCTACCATCTTTACCAGCATCATGATTAATAATGATGTTAATAATAATGGCTACCTATTATTACATGCTGGGCATTATATTAAGACTTCTGAACACATTATTGTAACAGCATTTACCCTTTCAATTTTTTTTTAACTTATAAAAAAGCTTTGGAGCTCAACCATCAATTTCAATTTAGCTACTCCTCTTTATAAAAATTCTTATCAAGAGATATGTTTATGCTTTTGCTTAGCAAGTGCAGTAAGTACAAAGTATGTGGACATGAATTAGAACAATTTACCCGGTCTGTGGAGAGATTAAACCTTGGCACAAGCTGTAATTAAGTGAGTCAATCTGCTTTCCATATTGATTCCTTGTCTGTAATTCAATAATAGGTTCTGGGCAAGTGAAACTTGAACCCTTCTAAGCAATATGGGCATTGGGCATGAAACTCTTCTGCTTCTATGCCAATAAAATGTCATCTCTTGATTATAACTTCTTTGATAGGCTTTACATAACTCCTTCAAATCGCCTTCTAGATGGGCTATAAAGTAGTTAATCAGAATAAATTAAAATTTGTACTTAGTACTAAAATGCAAATTAATTGTATGTTTTCCCCAAATCTAACCATTTGAAACATCTGGTATATGTATTTTAGTGCTTCATTCACTCTAATGGTGATAATTTTAGCAAGTTGTTGAAACTACTTCTCAGATCCCCAACATAGTAGTCCAAAGGATGCAGCTAGCTAATGTTTCAGCATCGAAGCATCTCTTACAAACTCATTAGAGAAACAAGGTCCTTTTTGGTTCATCATAAAGTAAAATAGAGCAGAACATTATCATCTGTCCACTGCCATCTAGACAATGAAACTACTGCCCTCATTGTGAAGAAAGTTTAAAGTTTTCAAGAATCAAGGGCATTGAGTACAAAAAATTAATCTTTTCACTGCCTAGTTTTATACTTTTGAATACCAATTTTCCCCAGCTGTGATAGTTTCTTTTGTAACATCTGCTGGAGAGGAAAAAGGATGCATAGTGATTGTACTTAAGCATAGCAATACTTTTTTGATGATTAAGGCCAACAGAATTATGGGAAATGCCTGACTTGTAAATGATATAAATTATATAAAGATTAAAAATGTTCATAACTTACTTTTAATTAAGAAATAAGCCAGAACAGATTTTTCAGTAGTTCTGAATAGCATGCATTAGAAATGACAGATAATAACTCATGCAAAGGGGATCATATATTGAATTCAAAATGTTCATATTTCACTTTTACATTACAAAGCTGTTTCTATTCAGTTTCTTTCTCTTAGTTCTTTGCTATTCATATTTATAATGAAGCAGCTAACTTGACTAATTTTCTTCCTCAGAATTATTTAGTATTTTACTTAATTATCTTCCTGGTTTGGTTTCCTAGATGTAGGAGACTTAGATTCTAATACCTATTATCCCAAAGGGGGAAGAAAATGGAATATAGATAGATCCAGACAGGTCTACGTTAGGGTCACTAAATCTTCCGTTTCCATGGATTCTTTTCCCTGGACTTGATTGAACTTGTCATTGGTTTCATTTTCACATAGACACGGTCTCAGTTAACCACGTGAAAACCAACACTTTTCTAAAATTACATAAGTATGCGGAGTTAACAATTCAGTGGTCAACAAAAGCTCCAATCTCTTTTTTACAAAAAAGAAAAGAAACTACACTAATACAACAAAATAACTAAATCAAGCTTTGACCCTTTTACTCTATATCCTAGGGCTTGACTCTTCTTGTCTTGTTTCCAGTGCTGCCTGACAGAGAGAGGGTAATGTAAACACCATAAAGAAGCCCTGAGGGCAGTTAATGTAAGGCTGAAAATGGAATTTGAACATACAGTATCTAAATACACATGCTAACTCTATTCTCCAATGACTCAATTTACTCAGAGTAAAGAACGCAATACTTTCACTATGTCAAAATTCTACTCCCACACACACAAAAAAACCTATCTACTACTAAAACTTTTCTTATTGTTTGGCAGGCCATGTGGCCTTTCATTGATGTTGGTTGTGAGTGCTCAGCCCTGGGGAGAATTATGACAGCAATAGAAGATAGGACACCTGCCTTCTAGCAGGTTCTCAAGTTTGGAGGACACACCAGGACAGACATATGTAAAATACAAGAACGTTAGCAAGTAACTACATGGGTACGCACATATTAAACCAAGCTTTAAGTGTTTACTGTCTCAGTGCTTTTCATTTTCTAAGATCTCACCCTCACCTATTCTGAATGTATAAACCCCTTGGGGGCTTTTGATACTTTTTAAAGCAACTGTATATCTAAATCTAAATATATACATCTTCTTAAATGTCAGTTTTCACTGGGCTCATTTTCTATAAATATGGGCTCTCATTTCACTTTTACACAAAATAATACCAGCTGCTATAGTTACGTGCATTACCAAATGGTGTTGCGACTGTGAACAGTCTACAGAAGGTTTAACTTGGATTTAAACATTCTAGAGAAACCTAAAGGAAACATTAGACTTGGCTTTCTTCATTAGTATTGTCATGAGCCCTCATTAATATGTGCATAACTTTAGTATGCCTTTAAATCATTTGTAAATAACCCAAGAAAGGGTTGCGTGGCTACAGAAATCAGGGAAAACAGAAGGAGAAACATGTGGTGTATGGATGTACTGTTTATCTGATTTGGGGTTTGCTTATTTATCATTTGAGTGAAGCACTGGAAGGTTGTTTACACCAAATAGTTTGCAAAATGTAATGATGCCCTTGCCAAAAACATAAGTGTCAAGGAAGAGCCCTGGTCAAGGTAACTTGTATACTGATAGGGATAGTATTAGATCATTCCTAATGCAAATGAGACTTTCTGGTATTTAATTTAAAACATTACTTACTTTTTTCCATCTCAATATAAGGTTCACAATTTTACTAAAAACTAATTATATACTTATCAAATTAAGTACCGAAAAATAAAATTAAGTGTGTATAGCAGACATTTTGGTTCACTCCCCAACATATGTTCCACCCTAGGTGATTAGCCTATGAAAGAATCTCTTGGCTACGCTCAGTGGCTCAGTCTGTAATCCTAGCACTTCGGGAGGCCGAGGCGAGTGGATTGCCTGAGCCTGGGGGTTTGAGACCAGCCCGTGCAACTTGGCTAGACCTTGTTTCTACCATAAATCCAAAAATTAGCTGGGTTTGGTAGTGCGTGCCTGTGGTTCCAGCTACTTTGAAGGCTGAGGCAGAAGGATCACTGGAGCCCGGCAGGTCAACGCTGGGGTGGTCATGAGTATGCCACTGCACTCTAGCCTGGACAACAGAGTGAGACTCCAATTAGGAAAAAAAAAAAAAGCCTCTTGACTGTATAAATTAGCATCTCAAAGTGGAATCTGCAGATCAGTAGCTTTGCCATCATCTGGAAGCTTGTGAGAATTACAGGTTACTTCCTTTTCTCTGGACCTACTCAGGGTCTGCATTTAAGGAAGACTTCTCACATGATTCATATACACCTAAGGATGAGGAGCATTGCTCTCCCACACCAGTGTATCATACATGCATTTCAGGTATGACTGAGCCATTACTGTCACCACTTCACGGAGCCTAGTGTCTTAGACCATGCACTGCTGCCATAAGCAGCTTGAACTTGAACATGTATTCCAGTATCCCAAACAAATATTATAGATTTCTATACGTGCCATAACGCTTGACAAATAAAAGGTTGAAAAGCAATCATCCAGTTCTTCCCATGTCTCCTTCTAGTGATTGGTTCAGGAATGGATACAATATCCAATTTCAGTCAGTGAAATGTAAGGGAACATCTTCTGGGGGAGTTGGGGGGCTCTGGGAAAATTTTGTTGTGGCTTAGATTCCCAGAATAGCAACCCTCTTACTCTTTTGGTCATTGCTGCTTCAGGAGGTGAATCTGAAAACTGCTGAGCCATCTCACTAATAGCCTGAGGATGAAGCCAGTACTGAAAATAACAAAGCAGAGAGAGACTACAAGAAGCTCTGTCCTCAAAGCTATTGCTACATCACAGAACCACCCACCCACCCTGGAGCCTCCATGAACACAGCACTTCTTGTTATAGGAGGTGGTACATTTTCCTATCAAGCCAATTTGACTTGAAGTTTTTGATCGTTGAAAATTATCTTAACACAAGAGAGAAAGGGCACTTTTACTGACTGAGTTTGAACTCGTTTTATGTATATTTGAAAAAGGTATTTGGATGCCATGAGCAGTGGAGATAGTAAGTGTGTGCTGAATGGATGAACGAATGAAAGAGTGAATGAATGAATGCGTGAATAATGGCACAAGTGCATGAGCTAATGCTGTCGTCCAAAATGTAGACCATTGCCTTGAATTCCATTTTATTATCTCTTCTTTGTGAAAGCTATCAAGGCTCATTAAAAAAATTACTGTTTGCTAAGAAATTCCCATTCATATCATACACTTACATCATTTTACCCACCTGTTTAACACTTCCAATGTCCCTAACTATATGAGGCGGACCCCCAAAGAATAGAATTTATTTATTTAGAAAATTGTGTATTTAGCCTTACATGTTTAAACTTCAGTCATGCTCAAATTACTCTCTGTTTGATGCAATAAACCCATCGAGACACTTCCTCCACTGCTCAAAACAGCTTTTGAACTTGTCAATTTTGATGCCTTTTAGTGCTTCAACATTTTTTTGTTTCATCACATCCACATCAGCAAAACATTTCCCTTTGAGAACTTTTTTCATCCAGGGCAACAATGGCAAAAAAAAGTCACTTGGGGTGAGATCAGATGAATAGGAAAGGTGGAGTATAGAGATCATGCTGTTTTTGGTCAAAAACTGCTGAACATTCAGATGTGTTGTCATGGTGGAAGAACTGGTCACCTGTTTGCCACAACTTGGGATGTTTCTTTCACTAAAAATGACACAACCTTCTCAAAACTTCCAGATAAAAACTTTGGTTGATCGATTTGGAGGAGCCAGTTCCAAAATTACTACAGGGAACTGCTCTCCAAAAGATACTTCTGGTTTTCTTGGGTCCCTCCTTGTACAACATGAGGATACACACATAATAGTTGTTGAATAACACAAGAGAAAATACATTTACCACCATATCATACCACCCTAGACCACGGGACTGTGAGATACCATATATTTTATTTTTCCACATATTCAGGGCTACACGCACAGCCTCTTGGGAAGTCCCCTTGCTGTCTGAGGAATAGACAGTTGTTGGAAGCCATAAGTTCAGGGAAAACATCTCTCAAAAAGAGTGCTTGTTCATGGTAAATGCAGTGGCATGTTACTGGATGTTACTTGTTCAGAGAGAGTTGCTGTCAAAAGAAAATATTGCAGGTTGAAGTCAGAGTACCCCTCACTTGTTTTCCTGTAAGAACAATAAACAGGTAGTGCACACCCATGTCACTGATGCTCCTTATTGCACTTGCATTCCTTTTGATGAAAGAGGTATTCAAAGAGGAAAGGAAAAGCAATGAACTGAGTGTCAGGACCCTTGCTCTAGTTGGTAATGAGGTGTCAAGTCACCTCCCTGAGCCCCAGTCACCTCATTTGCAAGATGGTGGGGTTGCATTAGATTGCAACTCAGTCCTGGCTACACGTTAGAATCATCTGGGGATTTAAAAATATATAAGCAATTGGATCCCATCACTAGACATTCTGATTTAATTGGTCAGGAAGGAGGGGCAGGGGATGGAAATCTTCTCAAATAAAGCTAATGTGCAGCCATGTTTGACAAATAGATAAAATATTTTTCGGTTTCTACCCGACTCAAACTGTCTATTATTTTAGTATCCAATTCTCCTGGGATGCCTTAGTTATGTTCAGGCAGATACTGTTTGTTTCATGCATGGGAAATGCCACCTAAGGGTCTCACACACCAGCCCTATCTCACTCTACTTCCCGCTTACACCTAGATTCAAGCAAACACAACTATCCTTGGTAGGAGTGATAGAGAAAAGGACTCAATATACAGCAGAGGAACAAAAGGAGAAAAAGGGGATTTATGTAGGTTTGCTCCAGAGCCCTTCACATGTCCTTATTTCAATCTCGCAAATTAGGTCATGCTGTGTTTCTACACCCAGATTCACCCTTTCCAAGCGCCTTGATCCAGCATTCAAAAAGATATGGAATCTGTTTCATGAGAGACTATATGAGGTTGCGCAACCAGATGATTATACAATTATTTTGCTCCATATACAAGCAACTCAAAATACACATCTAATCAACCACCAGGCGATCTTAAAGTATATTTTTGTTGCAAAAGAAATGCACTTCTGGTTTTGACATAGATAGCACAGACAACACACTACCCCTGTGGGGGGAAAACAGACCAATTGAGCAGCTTCAGTACTTCCAGGTACTTTTAATAATACAGGCATAATACTAGTAGCAGCTTTTTGCCGTGCTCTGGCCAAATTCTAACTACCAGTATTTTTATTTCTATGCCTAAGGGCTCTTTCCAGAACAGAAGCCTGTTTATGCTTAGCCCAAAGTACACAGACTTAACATTCTGTCAACCAGGGACTCTCAGAAATTTTCTTATAAATATCCCAGCTCCCTGGCCCCTACAGGTGGGATCAATCTGAGGCATGAATTTTGCTCAGTCTCCCTGAGCTACCTACAGACTACAGCTTCAGTGGCCACTATAGTACCTGGCTTAATAACATATCTCTTATTGGCTTATTTCCTTCTTTGTAACATTTCTTATTCACTTCCCTAATGGTGTTGCCTGCACTTGAGGAACAAAACTCTTGTTCTTGAATCCTGTCTCCAGTTCCGCTTCTGGGAGAAGCTTTGAAGGTGCTCATGGGACCTGGGCAGTAGATCTGTTTGAGGGGTGAGGTGAAAGATGCCAAAAATGAAAACCAAAAAAAAAAAAAAATGAGGATATGGTAAGAAAAGAAAAGCTAAGGAGGGTAAATAAGAGGAATGGTAGGGGGTGGGTGGGGCAGGATGTTGTATTAAACAGGTGGTCAGGTAAAAGAAGCTAAGAAGTTGAGTTTGATCAAATATTTAAAAATACAATATAAAAATGCATATATGTGAGAATGAGAAATCCCTTTTTGTTGTTGTTGTTGTTTTTTTTTTTTTTGAGTTGGAGTCTCACTCTGTCGTCCAGACTGGAGTGCAGTGGCACACTCCCGGCCACCGCAGCCTCAACTTTCTGGGCTCTGGCGATCCTTCTGCCTCAGCCTTTCAAGTAGCCAGAACTACAGGCGCACGCTACCACGCCTGGCTATTTTTAAATTTATTGTAGAGATGAGGTCTCGCCAAGTTGCCCAGGTGGGTCTTGAACCCGTGGGCTCAGGCAATCCACTCGCCTTGGCCTCCCAAAGTGCTGGGATAATAGCCTGAGCCACCAGCCTTTGAAAAATTCTTAATGAAAATAAGAATGGTTGAATAAGTATTGCTGATTACCATGAACCAAGTACTATGGTGAGGTCTTATATGGATTATTTTTTGCTTTTCTCAGAGTAATCGTATGGGATAGGTTCACTGAGTCACCTTATTTTGCAGATGAGGAAACAGAGAGGTGAAGTAGTCTGCCTAAGGTAACACAGCCAAGTAGGTTCACAAGCCAGGATTCAAACTCAAGTTTATCCACCCTATGACTTGAGCCCTCAATTTCCAGAATATTATCTCACATGTACTTTTCCAAATATGATGACCTAGGTACATGATTGTGAGGCAATGTGAAGGTCAGACCTCAGAATTCAAATATGAATCACAATACAAGAGGTATCTTAAGTTTTGAGGACATCTTAGTTAGCAATCTAGGCTAACAAGCACCATTGCATTTCTGTTATAACACTAGAAGAACATAGCCAAGAATGCCCATGGTTTTGTTCCCTCATTCATTTGGCTGAATGAGGACACCACAGCTTGGGGGAGCCATGAGGGGCAGTACCAATGGTTCTTGTAGGGTATCATTACAGGTGACAGATAACCAAGGTAACTCTCCATGGAGGCTGCACTTTGAGGTTCTTCATACACATCATTATATACCACTCTCCTTAAAAGAAAGTAGCTGAGACCAGAAAGGCTATGAATGAGGTGACAATCAGGATCTTGGCCATTATTTACAGGAGAAGGAAGAGTCTATACATGGGATAAGTTGATATAAAAATGGAAAGGAAAACTAAATGGGATTAAGAAAGAGTTCAGGGTTTATAGTAAAATAGGGTCTTCTACAGAGCTTAGAAATTACTGGCCTCTAACGTACACCAAGGCAAATGGCCTCATGAATCCATCTTTAGCCTTTCTGTGGGCTGAATTATGCTCCACACGATATACTAAAGACAGCCATGAACAGCTTTTATAGCTTTGATGAATGGTTTTTTAGTTTAGGTTGCATTATGAGAACAAAACAAGTGGTCGTGAATCATAACATTTTATGGGTCTGCTGCTTCATATAGTTTTCTAAAATTAAGCCTCTAAATTATATTCCGCCCTCATTAGGAAAACAGTCCCAGAAAGAGAAAAGCATTTTAGAGGTTATGCAAAAAAAGGTGATGGGAGTTCTGCGCCTGGAGACCCTGAAGTATAATTAAATGGAAGGGAGCTGAGAAAGGAAGGACATGTTGGTAGAAGGAAGACATGTTGCTGCCCAAGAACTGAGGGCCAGAAGATGACAATAATCAGCTGGAGTTCATTCCCCATAAGCAAATGAGGTCCAGAGGTCAGTCATTTTCAAATTATAGACAGCATCTGAAGGACTGCAGTGATGGGAAATCATCCCTATGCAAGGCCAAAAGAGGCAGAGGGAAGAGAAGAGGTTCTAAGCAAACCAGTAAGTGTTTGCTGAGTATTTACCATCCTCTGAGTGCTAAGCAAGACCCTATGGGGTTTAAAAAGATAGCATCAAAAAATATAATTTTTTACCATCCAGCTAGGGGGATGATAACAGACAAAGAGAACATGCAAGGCAGCATAAATGCGAGTGCTGACTTCCCTGGAAGCTACAATGGACAAGGTGGGATCAGTGCAGAAGAGTAGGCAAGGTGCCCATCTGGGCCCCCACAGCACCTTGTGTACTCTGTTGTAGTACCTACCACGTTCCTGTAGAGACCTGACCTTGCTTACACATCCTCACTTCATGGTAAGGTCTTTGAGAGCAGAGGCATGCTCCCCTGTTTAGTGTGATGCTCTAGTGTCTTACACTCAATCAGCATCTCTGGAACGGACTGAATGCAATGGAAGAATAAAGGAAAGCTCTAAGGCAGTTGGGTCTTGGACTAGCTTTCAAAGGATGACAGAATTATTGAAGCTGGAAGAGGCATTCCAGGCAGAAGGACCTGCAAGAACTGAGGTGAAGGCATATAAGCCCAGTCTGTGTGTGTGAGGAGAGGAGGAAGAGAAGGAAACTCAAACATGGTTGGGCAGATAAGCTCCTGAAGTTTAAAGGCTTTCTGCTGTTAGAAATGGGTTAATTATCCCATGGCCCAGAGATGATTTAGTATTAAATTATTATCAACAGAAATAGATGTGGATTACTTTTAATGCCACTTCTGCCAGTGTTGCCAGTGACCAGAAGAAAGAATTCCCACACGTGGCACAAGAGCGGGACAATATGCCGGCCAGTCCTTTGCTAGAATAATGCTCCCTGCCTCTGTTTCTTTTCAATGGATTTTAATGTCAGTTTCACTGCTTTAGTTTACCAATTATTTAAAGGTTATAGTCAGTCAGACAAGGTTTGTTTAAAAAAAAAGAAGAAGAAAAACACAGAGGAAGATAGTTTTCACAAAAGAATAAAGCACAGTCATGCAACTATAGACTGTCACCAAGCACAATTCCAAATGTTTAGTTTCTCCTTTCCAATGTTTTCCTCACCACCACTACCATCCCAGTATCCAATAGATATGGTCACTTTGATTAATTTTTAAAAAAAGAAAGAAAGAAAAGAAAATGTTTCTAATGCTTTAAAATTACATACAGTTGAGGCTGCACATTAAAGTCAAAGGTTATGTATTACTTCACGCCCTAGTGTTTTTCTGATTTATTTTTAAAGGAGTTAAGCTCAATAGTTAACGTTCTCTTATTTTCAGTATGTCTAAGTGGTTAACACGGGATTTTCTAAGTTCGTTCCTATTAAATGAACTGACCAAAGTCTTTACTTCCTAGTTAAATGGACGCTATCCAAGAATGCCATGGAAGACAAAGAAATTCAGCTGGTTCAGTGGCTCCATCCAATGAGGCATTCACCCTCAGCCTCTGACAGCTCAATCTCAATGCTTCCTGACAGTATGAAGGATTGCTAATTTCTTATGCTCTCACTGGTGGCTCTTAAATGCTCACCAATGAACCAAATGTTGATCAGTCAATGC
Source organism: Tarsius wallacei (assembly GCA_963574415.1). Lineage (NCBI taxonomy): Eukaryota > Metazoa > Chordata > Mammalia > Primates > Tarsiidae > Tarsius > Tarsius wallacei. Next base: position 17,754 of record CAUYQG010068097.1, read on the forward strand.
CAGGGAATCAGAAACCAAATTGCCAACCCCCTGATTTGTACAATCCAAAGACTCAGGAAAGTATGACTTTCCCTTTCAGGCTTAAAATCAGACCAAACACTTTAGACCGTACTAAAACATTTTAGTAGATGTATTCACAGTGAAAACAATGGTGAATACAATTTATAATTTCTAGGAAAAAAGCGAATATTATGGCTCATAAGATCTAACATTTGTAGAGTATATTTTTGTTAGGAACTGTTCTAAGTACTTCAGCTATTTAGTTCATATATCCTAAATAAAAATCCAATGGGGTAAGAATTCTTATCTCCATTTTACAAATGAGGAAACAGAGGCACAGGGAGTGTAACTCAAGGCAACCCGGCTAGGAAGGGGTGAAGTCTTGGCACCACTGATAGAGGTTTGCAAGTATGGTGTCTGAGATGCAAGTTGGTGTGATAGGAAGAAAGAAGTAAAAACTTGGGCTAGAAATATGAAGGAATTTTTACATTCACTTAGTGACTGTTTTGTGTTCTCACATATTTCACTTAATCTGAAAACAAATACAAAGTTGGTTTTAGTAGCCTCATTTTGAAAGACAAGGAAGAAGAGGAATTAAGTAATTTGTTTGAGAGCACACAGGTAGTCGGAGTAGAGCCCGGCGTTAATAAGCTCTAGGGGAGCCCCTGCCTCTCGGCCACTGCAGCTGTCCGGGTACTTGCTTCCTGAGAGGCAGAGCTTGGATCCTACTTGCCAAGAATCCCCAGTGCCTACCCTAGAGCCTGCAACTGTTTATGCAGTGATAGTACTTAACTTCTCTGAGCCTCAGTCTTTTCCTTCTATAAAATTATCATAGACACGACTGTTGGGAGAAGGAACTATTTTTACAGAAAAGTATTTTTTATTATACTCTGGGGCCACAAACACATATCAATTGTGAAAGCACAAATAACAATAAGCATAATCAGTTCTTAGTTCTTCAGTTGCTCTTCCAAAGGAGATGGTATTTTAGATAAGTGTAACTAATTTTTTTTTAATTAGCAAACTTAAACCTGTTACTAGCCCGATGCACATTGAAGTTTATTTTGCAATTAGAACCAGTTTGTAGCACCCATTGTAATAAATATTCAACAAAGGGTAATATAATGCTATATTATAATCCTCTTTTTCTCCCTAAATCAACACCCACACACCCACACCCATACCCATACCCTAGAACAAACACAAAAAGAAAACCAAAGGGAATTTCATTTTCTTCAGGCCAGGAAATATCTTGTTAAAGCCCAGGGCATTCAGCTTATATACAAAACTCATTACTATATTCATTTGAGAAGGAATTTAAATGCACTGATCTGACAGAGGACACAATAATAAAGCAAAATTCTCATTACCATGTTCTAAATAATAATATAAAAAAGTTTAAACCACAGTAATATTTTAAGTGTTATAATAAATGCCTGCTTCAAACCCAGTCCATGGCTGCCGAGGATTTCTAGTTGAAACAAAGCCTAACTGGGGTAAAACATACATTCTGGTAGTTCAATTTGTTATGTTCAGGATAGTGCCTGTCTTTATAGAACTACCTTTTTCCCCAATTAAGGAACAATTTTGCCAATGAGTTTTCTTGGCGACTCAGCCTCACAAAAGAGAGGGAAGGGAAGAAGCAGGGGTGTCAGGGAGGTTGCTGTACCTCCTGTCACATCACCACTGATTAAAGAGGCTCCGAAAGAACAGAAGGAAAGTGCATTTCAAGAACAACAGAACCTTTCAGCAAAAGTACATTCGCCTAATTGAAAAGCGACTCGAAGCTGTTATTTTTATACCCCAAAATGCTGAATCATTCTTCAAACAATTTCACAGAATCAATAAAAGAGAGGTAGTTCTCTGTCGACCCCTTCTCCCAATCATTGCCTTTCCTTTCTCTTTTCCTGTTTAGACTTGGGGCCAAGCATCCAAACAGAAGCAGGAACACTGCATTCTCTCAACTAAGAATGACAGGCTATGGAAGACATCCTGCCCTGAAGTTTTTCTTCTGAGGTTTATACACTGATATTCCACAGCACCGAAAAGAGGGTTGTTGCGGGTGAGACTAACACCTGCCTCCATAGAGATTATTTTATTATGAGTTGTTTTAATTCTATTGATAACAACAGAAGAATTGGAGAGAAGGAGAGAAGAAGGGGGAAAAGGGAGGAACAGAGAGATGGAAGGAGACAGGGAGGGAGAAAGGGAGGGAGGGGGGAGAGAGGGGGAGGGGAAGGCAAGCCCAGATAACTAGGCTTAAAATCAGAAAAACAGGATGGTCTTTTGAGAGGTTCATGATCTTGGCCTCACAGACATTCTATGCGGCATTGCCAGAGCACACTAATTATATGCCGGGGAGAAGTGTTGAAACACAGTGAACTGTCTGTGAACATTGCCACGCTAGAGTCCAATGGGCATCTGACAGAAAGCACAGGACATCAGTTTTGCCAGATGACTGTTTGGTGCAGTGAGGGTGAGAATGGCCTCTAGGATTAGGCTACTGAGAATTATTGAATTACAAACTGCTATAAAACACCCAAGTCTCAATTATCTTTACAGAAGGAATAGTGAAACATCATCAGAATTGTTAGTCTGACCATTCCTTCTGGGACCTATAACATATATCAACATAGCAATGATTCTCTCGGCATCTGTTTATTGAGACCTACTACAAGCCAGGTACTCTTCTAAGTGCTGGGGATATGACGGTGAACAAGCTCAAGTCCTTGGTTTCATGGAGCATACATTCTAAAGATGGGAGTCAATCCACAAACAAACAATAAAATATATTAATAATATGTCAGGTGATGACGAGCAGTGCTTTGAAAAATACAATAGGCTCAGAAGACTTGTGGAAGACTGATCTTTCACTTAGGGTAGTCGGCAAGTCTGTGTGATGAAACAGCACTTGAGCAAAATCCAGAGCATGTGAAGGGTGAAGGAGAGAGTCAAATGGTTATCTGAGAGGAGGCATGTTTAATTCTAGGCAAATGGAGCAATAAAACAGGGGCCCTACAGAGAGAATGGGTTTGGTGTGTTCCACAAAACAGCAAGGAAGCCAGCATGGCCAGGAGTAAGAGATGATGCTGGAGAGAGAGTGGGTCATCTAGAATTCCAGAGGGAATTCACACTTAGTACCAAATAAAATACTTTTCTTCCAGAAAAATTACATTTTACAGCAAATATTTCAAAGGAACTACAGGGTTTTGCTACTTACAGGATTTTATAACTGTTTATTTTATATAATCAACAACCACCAATCCCTGTTTCTATATAATTTGGCTTTTAGGCTAGTTTATGCTAAAAGGGGGTATATAAAAGGTAAGCAAACAAAAACCACACCTTCCAGCACAACTTGGGGTCCTTCCTTGATGTACTTTCCGCCATTTCTCTCCCTCCTCCCTACTTCCCAGGGAAGTCAGGTACAAGGTCTTCCGAGTTCCCACAGACTCTCATGCATTCCTATATCACAGCACTTATCTTGCTGCCCTGTCACTGTCTGACCTTTGTCTCCTTCAACTAGAGATAAAAAGTTTTTATTTACTTCACTGCAATCACTTCTCAATACCTAAGAAAAGTTTTGGGGATAAATGAATGAAAAATTGGGCAGGTGCTCTGCTTCCCCATCTTGACCTTCCTCTTCAACTTCACGCTGGAGAGGGATGACTCAGACAGCTCAGAGTAGCCTCAATGCCAGTTGCACCCCCCACCCAATCCTGTTCACGTATCTCTCATACTGTGCCCAGGTTAGGATGAACAGCATGTTGGTTTTGCTTAGCTGACTGTTCTCAGGAAGAATTGAAAAAGCCAAAGGAGCTTAAATATTTCTGGAGATGAACTATAAGAGTTATTTGTTTGTAGAATTGGCTCTTCCATAATGGTTTATTTACCTTTAAGAATGGGGAGTGGCGGCTGGGCTCGGAGGCTCAGCCTATAATACCAGTACTTTGGGAGGCCAAGGTGAGTGGACTGCCTGAGCCTGAGGGTTCAAGAACAGCCTGGGCAACTTGGCAAGACCTCGTCTCTACAATAAATCAAAAATTAGCCAGGCATGGTAGTGCGCGATGTAGTTCCGGCTACTTGGAAGACTGAGGTGGAAGGATTGCCGGAGCCCAGCTGGTCAACACTGGAGTGGCCGTGAGTGTGCCACAGCACTCCAGCCTGGGGGACAGAGTGAGACTCCAACTCAAAAAAAAAAAAATGGGGAATGGCCTACAGTAGTTCTGTATAGTAGACCTTATGTAATGTTCTATACCTGCCTTGTCCAATATGGTAGTCACTGAACATATGTGAGCACTTGAAGTGTGGCAAGAGAGACTAACTGAATTTTTAACTGTATTTAATTTTGCTTTACTTAAATTCACATAGCCATATGGGGTTAAGTGGTTTCTGTAATCCACAAGAGCCTCCTATGATGGTGTCCTTTCCTTCAGACAGGTTAAAACTGATCTGAATGCAGGTTCCATGAGCACCGGGGCTTTGCTGGTCTTGCTCTGGGCCTGGAACAGTGCTTGGGAGGATCTCAGTGAGCATGGAATTGTGGTATTGCCCAGAACATGCGCATGTGAATGGATGGAGGGAGGGACAGGAAGGTGAGGGTAGCGATTGCAAAGGCCTGGTTGTACTGTCTGTGAATAAGCTGTCACTTTCTTTACACGGCAGCTCTGAAGTGCTGAGACACTTCTGACAGGAAGGTTTATCTATGTGGTCTATAAAACACACCACTGTGCTAGATTTTAAGCAGAGTTTATTTACTTATTTCTTTATTTATTTATTGAGTTAGAGTCTCACTCTGTCACCCAGGCTGGAGTGCAGTGGCATAATTATGGCTACTGTAGCCTCAACCTGCTGGGCTCAGGCGTTCTTTCCACCTCAGTCTTCCAAGGAGCTGGAACTACAGGTGCGACACCATGCCGGGCTAATTTTTTGATTTATTGTTGAAACGAGGTCTCACCATGTTGCCCAGGCTGGTCTCAAACACCTGGGCTTGGGCAACCCTCTTACCTCCACCTCCCAAATTGCTGGGATTATAGGCGTGAGTCACTGCGCCTAGCCTAGTATTTTTAAATTAGAAGAGAATTGCTGGCATGTAAAAGATGGCTCTCAAGAGCTGATTGTTCTTGCTACAGACTGCTGCAGGAAGTCTGATGGGGTGGAAATCACTCAGCTAATTCCTCTGCTTTCCCTAAACACTTCAAAAGTCAGGTATACTGTGCGGGAGGAATACATTGTTTAACTTCATTTGTGATTTTTGAGTAGGAAATTAAAACATGTACACAGGAAAAGAATGAAGTCCTGAAGTATTTGATCAGGGGTGCTTTATGAAGAATTTATTATCAGGTAGGAATATCAAATGAGAAACAGAAACAGCACAGAAGCCCCAATAAAACAACAGCATTTGACAAAATAAAACAGGAGCTTATGGGCTTCAGCCGTTGATAGCTGAAGAGATAAGGAAAATAAAAGGAGGAAATTAGAACAAATAAGATGGATGATGTAATTAGTAACCAAAAACAAGTGGGGAGGAAGGGAAGTTGGAGCTTGTTGGCCATGGAAAGAGAGCTATTTCCACCTGTGTGGCTCCAAAGTAAGGCATGTTTAGAGTTTATGTATGTCATAAAAACGCTATATTTAAATATCCAAGCATCAAATTGGGTCCACAGTGGGCTGGGGCTTTGCGTTGACTGGCATCCTGTCTCCAGCATACCAAAACATCTCCAAATATAATACCGCGGATCACCTTCAGCTGTCTGACATTAACTCTATAGTGCGCCCCACTCCTTGTTCTCATCTGATTGCCTTCAAGATAGCGCAGTGCCCAACATGAAAGGATTACTATAGCAACACAGGAAGCGCTTTTATCGGCGTGGAGGAGGCTCCGTGGAGTGGCGCAGGAAATCCAGAGGGGAGAGGACGAGGAGTGCCCACTGTCAAGCCTTCCTGGAGATTCTTAACTGGAGGATGTGTGTTCCAAAAAATGATTAATGCTTTGAGAAAAAAAAATGTTCTAATTGAACATACAGTAATTCTGAATTTTCTCTTTGTGTGACAGATAAGATATAATCATTGAATTTCTTTCTCCAGAGGCTTTGTAGAAAAAAACCCTTTGTGGAAGCAATATCTTCGGTGTCTGAAAGATAGTCTTTTCATATGAAACAAATTCTGCATTGGGTTACTAAAAGCATCCACCTGCTTATCAATCTAAAAGCTGCATCTTTAAAGGTCACAAGTGAAGGAAAATCAGATAGACTCATTCTAATTCCTAGCAAACGGGAGCTCATTTCTCACCAATCCACCCCGCAGCGCTCAGTAGCATGACCTTTCACTTACAAAGAGAACAGCAGATTTCTGTCTCTCATGTGTTAGCCTTCCTTCCTCTTCAGGAATTAACTGCAGTTTTGATATTATCATTACACACTTCCATAATATTCCACTGCAAGGGCCTATACATTAGCATTACTTTGCCAAAATGTCCAGCCAAATCCCTCTCACCAACACTTGGGCCTGAAAAGGAATATTAATGAATACTGCCAAAACACAGCTTACTCTACAGTACTACACAGTCAGAAAAATCTTATAAAATCTGTGACCTGCAGCAGAGTGAATAAAAAAATTAAAAATGAATATTTAATTGCCTGTTGCTCTTTTAAATTTAGCCTGACAAATTCAGCTGGGAAAATAATTCTGAGAGATTGCAGAGCAGCCTTTCTTTGGCATTTCTGAGAATATAGGTGTCTGCGTGACATTAGGAAGTAATCGGTATATTGGGAAGCCAGGGAAACCACCACTGGGAGGATTTTTCATGTCTAAGAGTAATGAGGACTAGGGACTTGTCTTCTGGTTTTTACCACCCACTGAAACAACAGCTGGAGGGGTCAGCGACCTGGTGTGATGGCAAAAACACTTACTTCTGAACAGTCACTGACAACCTTGTTCAAGACTGAAGTCAAGGGATTCCAAATACATACATGCACACCAAGATGGGTGTATTAAGTGGGTCGCAGGCAGTCATGTTGCCATTAAAATGGCAAGTAATGAAAGACCATATCATTTCATTTTCAGGATAAATTCTTTTTGGTAGCTTCATGCCGTAATTTCAGGCACCCTGAGTTTAATTTATACTAAATGCACTAAGCTCATTAATAATATGCAAGGGGAAATGATTGAAATGGAAAACAAAAAGCAGTCAATTTCATTTCTACGTGCCTCAATTTCCCTAATATGAAAAAGGGGAACTACATCACATCCTTATCTGAGACCAATTCAAATTCTATTTGGAAGCCAGAACAAATCAGATGCTTTAGTACATTTTAAATTAGTGATAATTAATAATTCAGAGATGACAAAGTTTCTTCTGAAATAATAATAATCTACACTTGTATAGCATGTTACAGTGTACCGAGAACATTATCACCCTTGATTCTCCCAGGAATCTGTGTGCTAGGCAGGACAGACGTCAGCATGCCCATTTTGTGGATGAAGAAAATGAAACGAGGGGTAGCAGTTCAGCAAATGACATGCAAAAGATCACTCATTGGGGGAGCCAGAAATCAAATCCCATCCAACCTTGACATCCAGTGTTTTTTCCACTACCCTGAAACAGGATTAACATTTGTCAGAAATATTGTTTTCTTTTTGTACATGTTGAATCAATATTGATATTCTAATTTAGGAGACAAGGACGCCCCTTGCTATTTGCATACTGTAATAGCCTTCAGGATAATTACTGGATAGATCTTTTGAAAAAAGATGCCACATGTTTACACTACTTCACTGCTTTTAGAAAAGTAGAATATATGACATTTACCAAAGGCTGCAGCACAACCAACCATCATTTAAACTACTGTGAGGAAATACATTAAAGAAGGGAAATAGGCAGAAAACCAAAATTTCCAAAATTTCTACTCTTTGTAGCGAAAAGATTCAATACAACTATTCTGCCTGACAGAGACTCCACAAAATCTCTTAAAGATCTCGGGGGTTCTTATTCCTTTATTCCACACCACATGCACAACAAAAGTCAACTTGTACTTAGAATTGCTATCTTACAGTCTCATCTAATCTAAAACCATTCATTTGAAGCAAACATACGAAATGTTAAACCACAATGCTCAGAGTCAGTATTACTGAATGGAACGACCATAGTAGTTTTTGTCTCATCGTTGCTTAATAATATTTATTATTATTGGCTGTGATTACTTCTGTTATTATGCTGCCTAAGCTAAGAAACAGTCCAAGATTTTGCAGACTTCGATTAGTAATCAACATGCTGCAATTTAAGTTCCAAATTCAAGCATAGAAACAGAACAAAAAGCAAACCTTCTTACCTCTCAGTCATTAGGCTAGTTATCCTTTGTAAATAATCTTTGAGTTAAAACTCTAATTTAGAGAGGTAATTAAGAAAATTAAAATAACATATCTTAAGTTACTCCACAAGCACAAATAAGGGATTCCAGTATTGAGAGTCAAGGGTGGCTTCCACCACCGGCCGTCCACCACTGTTCAGTTAGAATACCAGCTGGGGAGAAGTAGATCAGTGGTATAGGTAGTGACCAGGACCATGCTCGTATGGCTACTGGCAAGGAAACATGATCACAGAGAGCATGGCCTCCAGATGCAGCCTGCAGGGGACCCCTGCCACACCCCATTAAGGCCTCCTCACAAGGAAGCTGGGCTTCCTTCTCAAGTCGTGCATTTGCCAGAGGAAGCTTCAGACTGTGCCTGAGAAATGCAGCCTTTTCTCCAGTAGTGTTGTTTATACTGACTGCCTCCACTTCCTCACCAAACACTCCTTCCTTCAGGTCTTACGACTTCATGGCAGCCAAACTACTGAAATACCTCTCTTGAAACAACTTCCTCTCCTCCATCCCTGCTCTCATCTACCTCCATCTCTTTTAGTATCTAACACTGTGTTGACCCACTCCTTCTTCAAAACTCTCTCTTCAATGTTGAGAGCTCCCCTTATCCTGGGCTTTCTCCTTTCTCTGGTTAACATTTTTTGGTTTTTGTACTCCTATTCCCCACACCTCTGGCCACTCCTCCTCTTCCTGCCCGCTAAATATGGTTATTCTTCTGAGGGTCCTTATAAAACAATAGAGTGGAGAGAGGAGTCTCCGGTGATGATAAAAATTTCAAAAAGCCTAAATAGATATTGTACTTGTGATAAGGCACCACACTTCTACATAGAATTATGTCAGCTCAATGAGACAGCAATGCTTATTATTTAATAACTGTAGCCTGCATAGAGATGTTTTATCAGATGCTATCAATTCAACTATTAATTGTTTATACTCTCTGACACATTTCATCCACTCCCAAGTCCATGAAGACAACAGAGTCCTGGACATTTCCACAGGCAGCAGTGAGTGTTCAACAAGTCCACAACAAAATTTATCACATCAGTTCACCCACCTGCCCTTCCTCCTGGCCACTCCATCTAAGTCACTTTGTCTTCATTTGTAATCAGGAGCCCTGTGTTTGTATACTCTACATCTTTGAGGTCTTTGTATCTATCTCCCATTGTTTCTGCCCTGGTTCAAGTTCTCAAGACCCCTGGGTGGACTACTGTGATCTCCCAGTCTCCAGTTTCCCCCTTCTGCAATCCATACTACAGCCTTTGATCAATATATATGAAAGATGTATACTGACATATATCCTGATATTTCCCTTTTTTAAAAGTCGCCAATGACTTCTTGCTTCCTACTGAAGAAAATCCAAAGTTCCTAACATTATATCCAAATCTCTCAAGAATCTACTGCAATCAACTTTTCCAGCACAATTCTCATGATTCATCTTCCCAAGTGTTGGTCAAACGGGCCTACGACATACCATTCCGTCAGCATGACTTGGGTATTCCTGCTTCCATGCTTTGTCTCCTGCTGGTCCCTCTATTTAGAATACCTCTGATTATTTTATATTCTTATATGCTGCAAATCCTTTTCATTTGTCGATGCCCAACTTAAAGGCTCTTCCTTTCATAAAGTCATTCTCTATCAGCCCCACTGGAAGTGAGCTCCCTCTCCATTGGAGTGCTGCTGTGGCTTGAGTGTGTCCCCACTAAACACATGTGGAAACTTGATCCCCAGTGTGGTGGTGGTGTTGAGAGGTGGGATCCGGTGGGAAGTGTTTGGGCTATGAGGGTGAGTCCCTCATGAATGGCTTGGTGTCTTCTTAAGGTCATGAGTGACTTCTCACTCCAGCAAGACTGGATTCGTTCTCCTGAAAATGAATTAGTTCCCTTGAGAGTGGGCTGTCATAAAGCCTAGATGTCCCTGGGGTTTTGCCTCCTTATCTGTGTCTGCTTCCTTTTTGACCTTCTCCATCATGTTATGACACAGTAAGACCCACTACGCCCTTAAACTTCCCAGCCTGCAGAACTGTGAGTTAAATAAATCTCCTCTCTTTATAAATCACCTAGCCTCAGGTATTGTTACGGCAACACAAGGCAGACTAAGACTAAGACCACTTTTTTGAGTATTTTTGTATAGAAATCAATATACAATATTTCTCTTGTAATTAAGCTATATGTACCTCACCTCTTTTTCGAGTATGAATAGCATCTCACTTTTTAATCACACACAGTCCTACACATAATGGGTTCGTCTTCATAAGCATTTCACAAGTGAATTAATGAATAAATCAGTGAATTAAATTCCTGACTTTCTACTGCCAATTTCTTTTAGGCAAATCAGTGTTTAGCAGATTGCAGCATTTATGTGGAACAAGCTCCTTTTGTATCCAGTAAATATAATGCTTCAAGTATTCCTAAAGCACACTCCCCTCCTCACTATACAATATTTGGCTTTGAAGAATAAATTAGCACAAGGACCACACTGGATATGCAATAGAAAATTAACTTCTCATAAAATGGTTCAGTTCAAGTTTATTAGAAAGCTCTCAGTTTTACTGTTTTGCTTTGCAGGAAGTTTGTGTTAACTATGATCAGAAACGGTGGAAAGCAGAGCTGCATTGACATAGCCGTCTAGGATCAGAGAGACCTGGATGATGCAATTAAAAGGTGGACAGACAGGTAGACAGATGTTCAGCTGCATGATCAGGAACAAGATTGTATAAAAAAGGCTTCTTTGATCATTAGAGATACTGCTATAATGAAGCCCTGGATACCTACTCGGTGTTTCTGCCGGCTCTCATCTCCAGCAGGTGTCTTGTGGAGAAAATAAGGCAAACACAAACAGATCCACTGCCAGCTAGTCAAAGCTGCTTGGCATTTTTTCCTGTTGATTAAGCCACAAATAAAATCATACATGTTGTGCTTCTGACACAGGCAGAGTATGCAGTTCCTGAATCGTTACAGAATACATCTTTCTGAAATATTTCGGCATCTATTACTCTGCTGAGATCAAGAAACTAATATATGTTCAATAGAGTATCCTATGTGATCCAAAACATCCCCAAGGGATAGGAACATGACACAAACTGTAAGCACCAAAATAAATTTGAAAGCCAGGCAAACTACAGGATGGCAAATTTGGAAAATGTAAGTAAATCGTGAACAAACAGAACACTGGGGCTTATGAATAATTCTTGGTTATTCAGAAGAATGGAGAGCTGCACTAACGTGGACCAGTCAAAATGGCAGAGCTCAATGTCATTTGTATTTGCCTCTGGAATGCACTGCACGGTCCCTTCGAAGTAATGCTAGCTTCTCATTTCATTTCTGCATAGTTTAAAATGAGAGTGGATTCCCTGATCACACACAGGCAGAGTATGCAGTTTGTGAATCGTTACAGATTCACCACCAACTGACAGGGATGTAGGCGGTAATTAGGGATTCTCATGGGAATAATAGTGGCTGTGAATAATCCACGAAGTAGAGACTTAAGCACAAGCCTCAGAAATGTTACTGACACCCTTCTGTGTTGGGCAAGCCAATTCATCTCCTTGTCTTGGCTTCTTCATCTGAAACACAGAAACAATTGTAACACTTGTTATTTGTCTGGCAGGGATTTTAGGAGCGTAAATAAGATGCTATAAGAAGCTGTGACTCAGAGTAGCATCATTTCTTACAGAATCTGTTGACTGATTCTGGCTCTAAGGTTAGAATGAAGAGAAGGAGAAAGGGAAGGAGGCGGGGAAAGATAGGAAGAGATCTAGTCACTCGATCCTATTTTCATGGCTTGGGGCAGAGGTGAATGCCTCAGTAAATCACACTTTCAAAGACAGATGGTCTTCTTTAACAACAACTTCTCCTTCTAGTCATCACTTCGTCTTGTGGGAGACTTCAGCTCCATATGTTCGTGAATCATCGATCCTGTTACAATTGTAATGGCATGAATCTAAAAAGATATGATTACATTTACCATCATGGTGGGTCTTTGAGGAGGAGATGGACAGCTGCAACACTTTAACTTACAGGTCGGAGAATCAGCTAAGGCACCGCTGTTTTCCTGTTCCCTTCTCCAGGGTTTCCAGTTGCAAAGCTCATTCTCTATGCATTTAATTAGCGCCCCCCGATATCACATGACTTTTGCTAAATAAAGAAGTATATCACATGGAGCACCAGTCAAATGAGGAAAATGGCTAGCTGCACTCCTTCTCAGTTACAGTGCTTCTCTCTGCACTAGGCTTCTGTGAGCAGCCCTTGGCACCACCACTTGAAATCTTAATATTATAGCCCAATCTGTGATGTTACCTGAACGCTGTCAGGTCAGACTCTCTCAGAATACTAATATCAAGAAGATCACCATGACATCTGCCTACTGTAGGTAACAATGACCAACCATAAAGGTAATCTTAAATTGGGTTCTCTTTCAAGATATCACTAACTCAAATTGCTTTTGTCATAGTTCTTTTCAAAAAAATATTTTCAATTTAGAACTGGAAGGAAACATGAAAGAGTAGGTCTGACTGCCCGTGAAGTTCACTGCTATTGCAGTGCTAAATGGGCATAGACTGGGAAGACAAATGAAATAAGACAAATGCACACTCTCCCTTATGCTCAAGTACAGTATTTAATACAGCTGAACACGGCATTTATTTTTATATTTGACAGGACCAGAAATGGCCATTGACTTTATCTGCAGATGGGATATTCTCAAAAATATTTTTTCCTGCCCTGCAGGAGAACACATTTTTTTCAGAGTTTATCAGCAGCTTAAATTGGTGAATGCTGCATATGTATGTTTCCTCCTTCAACCACCATTAAAGATTAAACATCAGTAACTCTTAATAAATTCTAGAAACAACGGCTGAAAATGTGTGAGAATGGCAAGACTAGACAGACACCAGTCTGCATCGAGATGGAAAGCCATTTAAAAGGTATGTCCTCTAAATTAGGAGATATTTATACAGTATATAGAATCTCAAAGTTGGACTGCTTTATTATTTTGGAATTCATTCTTATATTCCTGCAGAGTTTTGCAGTTTGACCTATTTGTCTTAAGGTTGGACTGCATTATACATTCTTAAGAAGCAGAAGCAAGACGGAGATGGCCTTGAAAATCACCATCAACATTGTAATCAGTCTCTTTGATAGAGGTGATACAGAGCACTGACACTTTAGCCGCCATTTTCTCTTAAAATGGTATTCTCATTCATTTGAAGACAGAAGCAGAGGGCCCTGCCTTGAATTTGCAATGTTTAAAAATGGGAGACATACACTATTTGATTCAATGTTCAGACATTAACAAAGTGCATTCAAGAAATCTAAGTCAGAAAAAAGAAAACTTAGTTTATAGTAATCTTTCATAAAAACATCCAAAATTCCTTTCTGACTAAAAACTGTGATCTCAGCTACTCTTAATGTATTATAAAAAGCAAATGCTTTTTTTTAGTTGATCCAGCCTAAATTGGGCAACAAATAGGGAAGTAAAGCATAAAAAAAAAAAAAAAAAACCTACCTAAATAGATACATTAAATTTAGTAATATTAGCTACTCATTGATGATTATGAATAGCATTCTCTGAGATCTATTGTAATATAAGAATTTATAGAAGACTTCCTCATCTAAGTTATGGCAATGATTCCTACCCTCTTTCATGAATGGTATTACAAATAGAAGAAAGAAACTCTCCCTGGCTTTTAGGCTTTAAATACATCCTCATTTGAAAAGTGGGCCCTGCTGGGATTGGTGGCTCAAGTCTATAATCCCAGCACTTTGGGAGGCCTAGGCGAGAGGACTGCCTGAGCTCAGGGGTTCGAGACCAGACTGGGCAACTTGGTGAGACCTTGTCCCTACAATAAATCAAAAACTAAGCTGGGCGTGGTAGCACGTGCCTGTAGTTCCAGCTACTCAGAAGGCCGAGTCAGAAGGATTGCCTAAGCCCAGCAGGTTTGAGGCTGTGGTGGCCGTGTGTCACTGTACTCCAGCCTGGGGAACAGAGTGAGACTTCAACTCAAAAAAAAAAAAAAGAAAAGAAAAGAAAAATGGGCTCCATCATCTGTTTTTAGACAGGAATGTATTTTCTAACAGGAAGGAAGGTTTAAGATGCTCCCTGAGGATTAAATTAAGGGATGAAAGAATCCAAAATATAATTTCATGTTAATATCTGGCTCTCTTTCTTTCTTTCATACAAGGTAATTCTTACTTCTTGAATAAATACGAGGGAAGACCTCCCCCAGAACCAGGAATTTATTTATAAAAAATTGTATATTCTTACATGTTTAAACTTTAGTCACCTAAGAAATACTCTTTGATGCAATACACCTATCGAGACGCTTTTCCTACTGCTCAAAACAGTTTTCGGTCTCATCAATTTTGATTTATCTTAGTACTTATGCTGTTTTTGTTTCACCTCTTCCACATGGGCAAAACATTTTCTTTTTTTTTTTTTTGAGTTGGAGTCTCACTCTGTCACCCAGACTGGAGTGCAGTGGCCGCTCCCAGTCACTGCAGCCTCGACCTGTTGGGCTCTGGCAATCCTTCCACCTCAGCCTTCCAAGTAGGTGGAACTACAAGCGCGTGCTACCAAGCCCGGCTAATTTTTTTTTTTTATTGTAGAGATGAGGTCTCGCCAAGTTGCCCAGGCGAGTCTCGAACCCGCGGGCTCAGGCAATCCACTCACCTCGGCCTCCCAAAGCGCGGGATTACAGGCTGAGTCACCGAGCCCGGCCAACATTTTCTTTTAAGAAGATTTTTTATCTGGGGAAACAAAAAAAGTCACTCGGGCAAGATTGGATGAATAGGGAAGGTATGTCTTTTTTGGTTAAAAACCGCCAAACACTCAGCACAGTGTGGGCAGGTTGTTTGTGGAAATCATCCATCATGAAATGGGCAAATGTGTTGAAAAAAATCTTCAAAAAAAATACACTGAGGCTGAACACAGCCTCGTACAACACTAGCTGGTACACCAACACCGATGGGTTCCTAGAACACTCACCTAGCGGGGGAAGCCTGTACTTCAAGGGGCCCACTGTCCAAAAGATAATTCTGGTTTTTGTTGGGTGTCCCCCTTGTATATAAAGCAAGTACGATCCAAAATTCTTCCTGAAGAACTCTTGCGACAAAATTTTAAGAGTAATATTCCTCAACCTGTACAAAGGGAATGCTCACATATCTTATTTTCAATGTATCTTAAGAGCCTAGCTCTACCATCATAGAAATTAAGAAGAAAAACCATGAGAAGGAAAGACAACTAGGAAATGAAAATATGCAGGGCTGCATCCACATAGCTTCACCCTGAGCATCACTGATCATAGTCATCCTGAAGAGGTGAACACATTATTTAAACCTATGAAACATACATGTAGGCTCTGTTCATAAAACCACATTTATCCCAGTCAAGCTCAATTTAAGGTGGGGCTTCAGACAGTGAAAGTTCTGAGGACAAGGGAGCTTCTCTAACCATCTGTGAAGCCTTAGCCTTTCCCTGAACAAAGCATTTCTCTATTTTTCTCCCTAAATAGAACTTTAGCACTTCCTTTATTGCTCCTAGTTTCCTTTGCACTTCAGGGGATTTATACTGAGTGATGGCAGAAGAATCCCTAGTCTAAAGCAAAATTCTGTATTGATATTTAGGATGATTTGAGCATCAGCACATTAGAGTGAAAGCATGGATGAAAGATTCTGGTTATTATTCCTAAAGCTGACTCACCCTCACAGAAGAGCCCACAGCTACTAAAAAGGGTTTTATTTTTCAAGAGAGAGATAGGATAGTGTGAGTTGACCATGGCAAATGGAAAAGCCCAGCTTCACTTTCTATGTGTATGACACAGCCCGGGAGGGAAATAGGCATGACAGTAATGAGACTTGAGTGTTGGGAAGTTTAGTTTAAAGAGCATTAATGGTTTCCATTTGACCCAAGAAGCTGGTCCATTCAGTTCCCTTACCAGTCTTACCTAAAGTCAAAACAAAACAAAAATAAACAAACAAAAAATAACCCCAGTCTTTCAGAGTCTTTTGAAAGTGCATCATACAGAATTATCTTGTGATCCTCTACAAGATGCAACATCACATTTATATCATAGAAAACTGACATGTAGACCTCTGTACTTTACTGACAGTATAGCCTCAAGTCACCTTCTGTGAGTATAATATGAAAGAGTGCACAAAAGCTTGAGTTCTGGATTTTGACAGAACTGAGTTCTAATTCAGGCTTCACTGTTTATCAGGTGTGTGACTTTGACTTAAGTTACTCAATTTCTCTAAGTCTTACTTTCCTCAGCAAAAATAAATAAATAAAACAGTGAAAAAGAAACAATGGTACATACTTATAACATTATGAGGATTAAATAGCATAATAGTATTCGAAATCCTTATCACACAGCATGAGGGGTTTTTTTGGGGGGGAGGGTGATTGAACTGTTCTGTATCTTGAGAACATACACATTTGTTAAGACTCATACATCAGTACACAAAAAAGAAAAAAATTTACTGTATGATAATTTTTAAATAAAATAAAAAAATATAAATTAATTGGGTAAAGCATTCAGTAAACACACACACACACACACATACACACACACACACGGCGTTTATCATGGTGCCTAGTACATACATAACAAGCAATTGAAAATGGTTATCCCTGATGTCATTTTTGCTGTTGGGGCTATTGTTATTAGCTAGCGAGGTAGAATATATGTAACCAGAGTGACAAAAATGAAGGGGACAGCTGGTTGGCCCAGGTAAGGTTTGCAATGAAGGAGGATGGAGTGATAGAAATAAAAATGGTGCTTTGTCACCAATTCACTGGGTTATAGCCAGGAACCAGGCTGTGTGTGAGTGGGAGAATGTTGCCATCTCTGTGCTGCTCCCGGGGGTTAGGAAGGAGACACATTACCAGTTGCAATTACAAGGTGCCAGAAGAAAAAAGGAAAGAAAAAGAGCAGCTATTTCTGCTGCTAGACATGAAAACAAACCAACTGAGAAAAGTGCTTTGATGAGCAGAGTGTATGCTGCTGGGTGTGTGGGCTGGATTCTACCTCGTCCTCCAAAAAGGAGGAGATGAATAATCCCCCAGGTTCAGACTCAAATGGGTGCGGTACAAAAAAGCCAACCAAGTAGACATTCTGTTCTTAATAACCTTAAATCCTGTTCTCTTTTCGAGTGTAAAGGTTCAGCATACAACGCTGAAAAAGGGGAATTTTTTTGAAGGAGGCAAAGGATAGGGGAAACAATTCAATGCCAGATTCCAGTATGCATGTAATCATTGAGATTTTCTATGCCTGCATTTTTAAAAAATGATGTTTTTGCTCAAGAGCCAGTAAGCCATTGGTTGTCACAGACCATATAATGTGTTGACGCTTCCCAATGGGCAAGCAGGCAATAGGAAAGCACTCATCTGGTTGTGAAAATGCATTCCCTCTCAATATGCAAGTCTATTTTTCTTCCTGCAATAAACCACAATTGTTTGATGCTGTATCTGATAGTTTTATAGTGTTTGTTCACATACTCACTAATTTGCAAGATTGGGTAATTTGCAATGGGTCTCATAGGTCATTAGTGCAAACTCGCAGCATTCTGTAAAAGATAAAGCAAGAAAAACTGGTACTCTGGCATAATGCACAGGTAAACATCGTATTTCAATTAGGAGCTTGACACCCTTAAATTTTTTCTCTCATCGTGTAAAAAGTGGATTTTGTACCCCTCCTCCGGTACCCAAGGGGAAGGTAAGGACGCATTAGTGAAAGAGAGTCTAACTTAGCTCTTTAATCTCCAGGTTGTGATACATGTTGAGAATATACAACTATATTAACATCTTGGCACTAGTCCACCCTAAACAGTTTACTATTTATATCTGAACCTGAAAGGCAGGCACAAAGGCCTCCTTCCTACACAATCCCGTAGGCCTTCTTTTTGGCATGGAAAGCACACACATTTTTGCAAAATTACTCAACATATACAGCTGCATTCTACAGTTTTCATTAAGAATTCAAGAGATGAAAACTGTTGGCTTCCATAGGAAGGTGACCAAATCTACAGGGATATTATGTACAAATAGTCTGGTTAGAATAATAAATGCCGCATGTGCTTTATAATGTTAGACATGTGCAACATGGATTCATTTGTGATCTGAGTCTCAGATTTTTAAAAATGGATCTTTGCCTGCCTTGAGATAAACTTAAGTAAATAATGTTTGCCATCAACTCTAAATGAAGAATGACAGTTAAATTTTATAATCATCTTCACAGCTTCAGGACTTACTTTATATTTTCTCAGGCTCATGACCCAAAGGTTGCCATAGCAACTAGGAAATCCTACCTTATCAAGCGCTTACATTTACATTCCTTGCAGCAGCTTCCCGTTATGAATTAAATCCATCATGGTCTTCTATTCTCAAAATAAAAAGTTCTTAGGATTATCTTGCAGAAACAAGGATCAAATGCTTTGATAGAAAAACACTATGCAAAAGTTAATTCAATGGTGGTTTTCTTTAGGAAGAGATATGACTATGGTATCATAAACAGCTTATGTCCAAACTTCCTGGCTTCAAAGGAAACTTAAATAGAGACATTGTGCTAAAAATGACACATTTACTACCTATGTATTTCATCTTAGAATTATCAAAGTAATCTGATTGGATATCATAACTCAAACAGGCATTCAGGCATACAAACAATGAAAACTGCGTAAGATGAAACTGTAACATGCACGTCAGTATTTTAAAAAGATGTTTAAATTTATAACGCAAAATAAAAAAAGAAAACAGGTGACAAGCTTCACTGTTATTAAGTCCCTAATCTCATACAGTCATTTTCTCCCCCTTGTTTTTGAAGTAGCTAAGTTACCCGGTAAAAAGAGACAATCTTTGTGCTCATAACTGTACACAATAATTATGTAAACAATAAAAAACACCTATCCACTGTTCATCTCTGAAAGAGAGGAGGAATAAAAATGACTAGTCTCCTCAGTCAGTATTGCAGTCCAAGACTGCACAGACCATCTCAACCATGCAAGAAATAGAAACCTGGAGAGGAGGTACAGAAACTCAGATGGTGAAATGAGAACTCATTCAACTAAGAGAGGAAGCCAACTTCTGAGCGATACACGGAGATCTAAATCACCCGGAGCCCTCAAGTCACTGCTTGACAAGTGCTTAATGGAGATGATGTCGAGATAGAAAAAAAATTAGATTTTAGCCTCACCTGCCATGCAACCCCCATAAGGCTGGAAGATTATCTGGACTCTCGCTCATGGGTGCCTTACAGCTCAGACAAGTCTCTGATTTTGTACACAGACCTCAACCCAGTTTGCATTATCAGAAAGAACTTTCCTCTCTCCCTGGCTTCAATATGCATCTATCCAATTCTGTTTTTGAAATTCCTCTCCTTTTCTGTGTTTTCAGTCCTCTGCTTCCTCCAGTCAGTTTTTGCTTTTTTGTCCTTTTGGTCTCTACTTCTTACGCGCACTTTGATTCTTAATCTTTTCTCTCCTCTCTTAGCTCGGAGAGTCACAGCACAATGAGAAAAAGGATAAATAGAGCATAGGTTGGCCACAATGGAAGAAGAATGCTTTAAAGTTCTATTAAAATCTAGTTCCTTCTACCACCACTAGCTCCCTTCCTTTTGCATATTCTGCAGCTAATAGGGAACTGGCAGTATTGACTCCAGTTTTGGGGGGAAGGGCAACAGCCCAGTTTTACAGCTTTCAAAGAAGTGAAACACCAAGGATGCCCTCGATGCTTTATTAGTGACTCATTTTAAAGCTAGAAAAAGACTAGCTGGTCATTCATTTCAGGATATTTATTTCTGATCAAATTCTACTAGAAGTGTAATAAAAGAATGTGCAATGTAAACTTTCAGGCAGTATAATATATATATATATATATTTTTTTTTGAGTTGGAGTCTCACTCTGTCACCCAGACTGGAGTACAGTGGCCGCTCCTGGCCACCGCAGCCTTGACCTGCTGGGCTCTGGCGATCCTTCCACGTCAGCCTTCCAAGTAGCTGGAATTACAGGCACGCACTACCACGCCTGGCTAATTTTTTGATTTATTGTAGAGATGAGGTCTCGCCAAGTTGCCCAGGCGGGTCTCGAACCCTCAGGCTCAGGCAATCCACTCACCTCAACCTCCCAAGGCGCGGGATTACAGGCTGAGCCACGAACCCGGCTATAATATCTCATTTTGGTTATATACAATTCACATGCATTTTCCTATGCATCAAACCACTTTCAGCAAGAAGCATTATTTAACCTCAAAATTGAAAAAAAGTATGACCAAGATGAGAGGATTGCCTGAGCTTAGGGGTTTGAGACCAGCCTGGGCAACTTGGTGAGACCTCGTCTCTATAATAAATCAAAAAATTAGCTGGGTGAGGTAGTGCATGCCTATAGTTCCAGCTACTTGGAAGGCTGAGGCAGAAGGACCGCCTGAACCCAGCAGGTCGAGGTGCGGTGGTTGTGAGGGTGCCACTGCACTCCAGCCTGGGCAACAGAGTGAGACTTCAACTCAAAAAAAAAAAAAGTATATTTGTAGGGGAAATACACCACACATACACCCACACACCCACACACATACACACATGCACACATAGAATCATGTGCCACATAACAATGTTTTGGTCAATGATAGATTGCATATACTATATGATAGTGGTCCCATAAGACTATAATACTGAATTTTTACTGTACCCTTTTTGAGTTAAGGTAAGCTTACATACACAAATGCTCACCATTGTACTACAATTGCTTATAGTATTCAGTATAGCATCATGCTGTACAGGTTTGTAGCCTAGGAGCAAGACTGTATCACACAGCCCAGGTGTGTAGTAGGCTATACCCTCTAGGTTGGTTTTCTGAGTATACCCTATGATGTGTGCACAATGACAAAATTGCCTAACATATTTCTTAGCAAGTATCCCTGATGTTAACCAATGCTTGACTGTATATCACCTACTAAAATTAATGGTCATTTGCTCACTTTTAGCAATGTACTATTTAAAAAATTTCCATAGTCATGGATATAAAACAGAATCTGAGATAATATTTATGTGTGTTCTGAAAACAATACAATAGAAAGGCTCTGTTAAATATGTTCTAGATTTCTGTGTCATTGAGAACTAGGATTATCTAGGAATATTATTAAATTAGTGAGCAAGATGAACTGTCACAGGATTATCTCCCCTAACCAATTTAGAAGTTAACTAAAGCTTTACTACAAGGGAAATTTCTGGGAAACTCTTTGATGAATATGACTCCACTATACTGTAATGAAATTTACAAAGACATGTCAATATCCAAACACATAGACATGCAAGAGTTTTAATTTGGTTAATGCACTTTCTATTCATTATTGGGCCTCAGTAAAAACCTGGTATCCAACTTATGGATGCATTGCTTAATTATCCATGCTTCACTTTTCAAAATGAGAAGTATTTAAGTTGTCCATCAATATTTCATGTAGGGTAGCAACCAGGATCGATTGAGTGAGTGCATGAGTGAGGGAGTGAGTGATGCACAGTCAGAATGTCAAAGAGAGAGCTGGTATCATGCTGTTGCATTAAAACAGTTAAAGAAAGTATTTCAGGTCAAACATATAAGACATTTATAACATATCTTTGAATGCTTTCATTTCTACTGATCTGGATTTCCATACTTTAGGGCAAACATATCCCACATTGCAGAGATATTTGTTATAGATATGCCTCTGACTCATTAAAATTATTTGCTGGCTATCCTTGGTTAAAAAAAAGTTTTAAGCAGAAGTAAGCATTTATGAAAAAAATGACCTACGTAATTTTTTACCAACATAATTGTCCTTTGCAATAAGTAACCTGAAAGGTAAAATGTACCAGGCAGCCCGATCTTACAAATAATAATAATAATAATAATAATAATGAAATGTTCCTCAAAGGGCCCGATTATCTGTCAGTAGAAACACCAAAAATGCAGTTACCTTGTTTCCAATGAGACAAGAAGACAAAAAATATAAACACAAAACTAGAAAGTCAGGACATTTTAAAATGAATTTTCAACTCTTTAAATCAGAAAAACAAAACAAAACAAAACATGAAGACCCAGTTACTCACATCACCTAATGCCAAGGGTGACAAGCCTTCTGTTTTGCTTAAGCTCTTTAGGATTAAAGAGCTCTTACGTATCCAGGTTCTTCCTGTCTTACTGCTGCACACCAGTCTTTAGGTCACATAAGGTGAGACTTTAATGAGGTCAAAACTTTGAAGAAGAATCATTGGAATTTATAGATTTAATCTTTCTTACGGTACTGTCCTTCACAATAGTTGCCTTGAAAAGCCATATGCTTATTCAAGCAATGCTGCCATTGTCCCCTTCATTTTGAACTACTCCTTATATCCTTTCTTTCCATGACAGTCCATGTATCATACCCACACCCTGTTGTTTTATACCTACAACTAGACTTTCTTTTTCTAAAGTCCACAACTGCACTCTCCACCTTAATAATATGATTCCTAATGACTTTAAATCAAATAAGCCAAATTACCCTAAAGAATAAAGATCTGCTACCTCTGAGACTACTCAAATAATAACCAAATAAAATTCACAAAGAGAAGTAGAAATAAGATTTTGTTCAATCTTGGCATTGACATAGGTTTATTCCATTGGCAACCTCAATGAAATAAGATCTTCTAAAATGATTCCTGTAAAAGAAACAAAGTATATATGTATATATTTACCTATAATAAGGTTTATTGTCCTTAATAGGTGAACGTTTCAAACATTACATCAGGGCCGGACTCAGTGGCTCAGCCTGTAATCCCACACTTTGGGAGGCCGAGGTGAGTGAATTGCCTGAGTCCGCAGGTTCGAGACCCGCCTGGGCAACTTGGCGAGACCTCATCTCTACAATAAATAAAAAATTAGCCGGGTGTGGTAGCGCGTGCCTGTAGTTCTAGCTACTTGGAAGGCTGAGGTGGAAGGATCACTGGAGCCCAGTAGGTTGAGGCTGCGGTGGCCGAGAGCGGCCACTGCACTCCAGTCTGGGTGACAGAGTGAGACTCCAACTCAAAAAAACAAAAACCAAAAAACATTACATCATAAGGTTTCAATACTCTGGAGCACAACATTTTATTGTCAGTGGAAAAAAATCCAGCTGTTTTCTAGAGACAATTTTTGAAAAACTCATGGTTGAAGTACAGACATAAGAGGGCTTAAGTCATAGACAGCAGTTGATGCTTCACATTGTACCTACTCTTAATTACAAATCACCCTTTTTGCTCAATAAATATACAGAAAATATTTAAATGAAGCCCATGTAAGATAATTTCCATTTAGTGCAAAGCAGATCTATGGGGCCTTTGGAAAATGGTAATATTAAGAGGGGATTTTTTTCACAAAATAATCTATTCTAGTTTTCACATTTTGGTTTTATAGCAGTAAGGTGTAGGTATGAGTGGTACCAAAAACATTTTTGTAGTGTGTGTGCACTATTTCTGTTACATATAGTATAATGCTAAAACACCACCCTTTTACTTTTTGAATGAAATCCATTCATTCATTTATTCTTTTATTTATTCAATCAACAAATATTTATTGAAGTACTGTGTTAGGTATAAATATGAATGATGACTTACCTCTCTTAATGATAAATTATCTATATAGATAATGAGTATTCAATTAAACTAGAGTTTGAGATTTGCTACCACAAACTGACAATAAACATTTAAGCAAGATGTAAACTGTATTCACAATTTAGAATTAAATCAGAAATGCTCTGCTGAAACCAATAATTGCAGGTTTCAATTTTCTTTTATCTTCTTTATTTGTATACCAGCTATAAATCATATCACTACCCATTCATTCTTCTAAGACATGGGAACATTTAAATGAAAGTTCTGTTTATTCTTTCTCCAAACCAGTGACTCAATTTAAATAAAATGTTCTTGGGGTTAAAGGAATATGCCATTTCTTTTAAAGTCAACACTACAAGAAAATTTTAAAAAAGAAAACCAAAAGAAAGATTGTCAATGCACAATTTTAAACATGCAAGATTAGCTTTAATCCATGGGCTTTTTAATATACAACCCAAGAATCCTGTCAAAGTAAAAAAGAAAATAAAAGAGTTGGTGAATGGGGGAAAAAGGTATCCTGAAATATTAGTGATTCTAAAATAGTTCATTTTCTTTGAGCTAGGCATTTATGCCAATTCAATCAATCACTTAAAGAAGTTTAATAAAGGTTTTCAATCAGTTCTTTTTTTTTTTCTTTTACTTTTTTGTCAATTAGGGAACATGAATCTCAGTTTTTCTAAGTTATGCAGAACTGAAATGGGAAATCCAGAAAGACCAAGCTTCTCTTGAAGCTAAGCAGTAAGCCTTGCAGCTAGCATAGTCAACAACTAGAGGGTCACATGGTGGAATGTGAGTTCTGGCTCTTCTGGCTCTGTCCTCTGGCAGTGTGACTTGAGGCAAACCATGCCACCTCTGAATCCACATCCTCATCTCAAATGATTGTTACTAGGAGAATGACCAAGCACTTTCTATGTGCATATCATGGTGCTGAATTCTACTGATTCTTTAGAGAATAATTCCTAGTCTTGTGCTTATGAACCTCGTCGTGGAGGGGAAGTGGGTGCTGATACAGTTGGTTTTGTTGCTGCTGTCATTTAGTATTTGGAATGAGGGGCTCATGCAGGACAAGATGCTAAAAACTAAAAACACAAACTTTGGTAAATTTAATATGCAAGCCATCTTAAGTTTCTCTACTGCCTAAATGGTTATTTTCATTCCTTTTTTTTTTTTTTTTTGAGTTGGAGTCTCACTCTGTCACCCAGGCTGGAGTGTAGTGGTCGCTCCCAGCCACCGCAACCTTGACCTGCTGGGCTCGGGCGATCCTTCTGCCTCAGCCTTCCAAGTTGCTGGAATTACAGGCACACGTTACCCCGCCCAGCTAATTTTTTGATTTATTGTAGAGATGAGGTCTCG